>JARUPZ010000011.1:9050751-9255403 GCA_031213475.1 Nereocystis luetkeana | reverse complement strand
CCTCGCATCCCTATAATGCCGGGGACGGAGCATGTCCGGGTTTTCACCGACCAGGCAGACCATTGCTTGCACCAAGCGCGAAGCGCCTTGAGGTGTCCGGTGAGCCGGTGAGTCGCATGGAGGGTGAGCTGCACCCCACTAAGAACCGCCTGTGAGACGGTCTTGCGTATGGTATGACAGCTTCAATGAGTGTGTGGGGGGGGCGTACTCATTTGTTGCTTGCCTTAGTCATTTGACCACTGACCACGCATCCCTTCCGAGACGGAGAGGACAGGGGAACGGCGGCGGGGGAAGGAGAATATTCGAGACGAAGAGGAAACGTTCAAGGACCGTTTTGATTGAAGGCGAAGGCGAAGGAGGGAGGGGGGGGGGGGGGGGAGGGGGAGGGGGTGGAGGGCTGACGATGTGCGTTTTCGGGACATCACTGAAAGGAGGACCGAGGCGGTTAAACTAATGCCCCAGAAGCGGATGGATACCTATGAACAGGGCCAAATGTCGGTGGTGGTGTGGTGATTGGGGTATATAGGGGGGGGTGAGGGGGATGACTACCGGTTTCAGTATATATACACACGCCAGGTATATTATTGCAGCATTGTGCTCAGTAAAACCGACGGGCATTGCCAAGCAGGCGGACCGATTTTTTCGTTGTTTTGCTGATAGAAGCCCCAGAGAAAACTGGGGAACTGCGGTAAGAACGGGATCGGTATGTATGGTATACGTGGTATGGTACTGCTGTTCCGTACCAGTTCTGGTACATACGTACCGTACATATGACATGAATTTTGCTACCAGGTAGTTTTTTCATCTTGGTAGCGCGCAGACGAGCCGCCTTCGATATAACATGAACACCGCGTGCCGGTAGATATATACCCCCCTATTTTTTTGGCCGTATGTACTGGTTGTACTGTAGTCTATTCATAAAGTCTATGACGGTGGAGTGGTTATATACTGTCAATGCTTACATACAGTAGCATCCTTCGTTCGTCTGTTTTGTACCTTCAAGCAGGCCTTCCACGGCCGGAGTAGTAGAGCGGCAGCTGCAGTGCAGCAGCAGCGGTGCGGCAGGAGTAGTAGATCAGCAGCCGTGGTGGTGCAGCAACAGCAGTAATGCAGCAGTGCAGCAGGAAAGGTGGTACTCGTAGCGCAGCAGCTGTAGTGCAGTGGTAGATAGCGGTACTACGGCTGTATTTCAGAAGCAGCAGTGCAGCATTACCATTAGTGGTGTGCACGGCTTTCCACGGCCCGCACTTAGCCCCTGTAGAACCGCACTCCCATATGGGGGGACGAAACACTCTAATTATAAGTAGTTTGCCCCCAAAACGGGACTGGGGTCCTGTAAGAGGGTTGACCCTTTTAGAACCGCAGTCCCGTTCTGGGGACAAACCATTCAAATTTCAAGTAGTTTTGTCCCCAAATGGGACTGCGGTTCTAAAGGGGTTAATCAGTCATTGTCGACAAGTTGCGGCCCGTTTGATGCGTACCAGGTGTCGTGTACCAGTACCTGGTAGCAAGCCCCCAGTCACCCAGTCAAGTCACTCATTCAGCGTCATGTGTCACTCTTAATAGCAGTTGGGCTCTCTCTGAAGCGCCGAAATTTATTTTCCAGCAGCGTTTTGCTGCCGCACTCTCTCTTCTGCTTCATCGTGAATGCGTCATTACTACTGCTACTACTACTATTAATACTGTATTTACGTAGAGTAGCGTACACGCACTGCTTTGTGTTTTCCCCCCGTTCTGAGAACGAATGATGCACGAACGCACGGATTCATGAAGGAATAAAAACAAACCGAGTGAGTTGTGACTGACTTGCTTTGATCCACTTTCCCCCCAGGCCCTCCGTTCCCTCCCAACAAATCAAACTCAATCGACGCTGTCATCCATATGCTAAGAAATACCGCCTCACAACGGTTCTTGGTTGGATGCAGCTCTCACCCTTCATGCGCGACTCGCCGGACACCTCACCGCGCTTCGCGCTTGGTGCAAGCAATGTCTGCCTGGTCAGCGAAAACCCGACGTCCTCCGTCCCGGCACTGCAGGGATGCGAGGGTCTATGGTCTTACGACTACGCCCGCGATGCATGGCAATGAGTACACCCCTCCCTCCCCCTAAGTCCACTTTTTATTTTCCGCCAACACAAAACTAGTCGTTCCACTCACTTTGCTTCGTAAAAAGGAAACGAGCGCAAACCGGGCAAACTCATGCCAAAATGTAATTTGCCCGAATCCTCGACCCGACTTTGTCACCTATTACGTGCTGCGCGAGGCTCCGCAAGTATCCGGAGGGGACACACAAAAAGAGGAGTCAGTCGTATTAACACTCAACTAGATTATATATATTCGTTGTATATAGCACCATCTCGCCTCGATGGTACGTCCCCCCCCTCCCCCCCCCCCCCCCCCCCCACCCCTGCTCCGTCTCAAAAGGGATGCGTGGTCAATGGTCAAATGACTGAAGGCAAGAAACAAATGAGTACGCAAGCCCCCTCCTCCCCTCACCCCCAAGAAAATTAGCGACAGAATGCATAGCCAGGCCAGAAGGGTCCCGAAAAAACGGCCGTCAACCATCGCATCTCGATCTCCAACCGCTCTTTCCACCCACCGGACGCAGCGATAGAAATGGTCGCAACAAAATGATCGCGACAAAGCGGGCCCGACAGAATGAATGGCCGCGGCCTAACAGTCGCCGCGACAGACTGTCATCAATCAACCACCGCATCTTGGTTTTCTAACGGCTCTTTCACCGAAATTAGCGACAGAAAGGCCTCAGTAGAATAGCCGCGACACAATTGCCGTGACGGAACGGCTGTTAACCTTGGCGTCTCGATTTAATTGTTTCGCCCACCAAGAGCAGCCACAGAATGGTCGCGGTAAAAGACCTCGATAGAATAGCCGCAAGAAAAGGACCGCGGCAGAATGGCCGCGACACAATCGCCGAGACGGTATGGCCGCCAATCACCGCGTTTCGATTTTCAACGGCTCTTTCTACCCACCAAAAGCGGCGATAGAATGGGCGCGGAAGAATAGCAGTATAAGAGAATGACCGCGACAGAGTGGCCGCGACATTCTTGCTCGCGACAGAACGGCCGCGACAGAACAGCCGTCAGCCATCGCATAGAGATAAATCAACGGCTCTTTTCACCCACCGTGTAGCATGTAAATGTACGAAAGCGTGCCACGTACACAGCTTGGACTTGCGGCACAAGGAAGGATGGCACAACCCAACACCAACTTTTGCACCTACTGCGCCCATAGGACACCACCACAATAAAAATACAGAAAACTATACGAGCTGTAGTGCCAACCTACCTGCCCATCAATATGGTAAAGTCCAAGTGCCCGAGGTATGCGACGCTAAACACGATTAGCGAAAACGCTACGCAAAACGAAAAAGCAAAACAAACGACACAAAGCGGACTGTATCATACGCATTTCTCACCGAAGAGCAGAACGGAAAACGGCAAAAAAAGAGCAAAAAGCGCCGTCACGTTGTGTGGCCTCCACCGATACTAGCAGCAGCATCAGCTGCAGCACAGCGGCGACAATAACCATGCCGCAATCAACAAAAATACATGGAAGAGCGGAAGCATACTTAACGCTAGCCACGGCAAATGCAATGCCCACCCCTCCCACACCCGCCCAGCCTGCTCGCTGGAAACCCTAACTTGACATCTGGAGCGTCTCGCCTAATCTATCCTCCTCCACCCCCCTACCGCTCGCAGGGGGGGCGGGGGGGGGGGGGGGATGGGGGGCGGAGAAAAGCGAAAAAGTTAACTCCTTCCCATCGGCAGCGCTAGCCAACCGGAGTACCATCCTCTACGCTCGCGCAACGACTCATTTTCTAACCTCGGCTTCGTTTTTCTCTGTTCATGTCTCCCACCCTCACCCTTAGGCCCTCCCCCTCAAAAACAAAACACGAAAATTCCTCGCGCACAATTCCTGAAAGCAGCAGCGGCAGCAATGTACAGTAACTAACTACTAATAGTGCTACGTGCTACTGCCTCACATACCGGGTACAATCAACCAACTTTAGCCGAAACATCACCAGTAAAGCAGCAGCAGCAGCACAGCACCCGCAGCATAGCAGCAGCATGCAGCAGCAACAGCACCGCAGGACACTTGACAGACTGCCCTCTGCCTTGCAAACGTTCAACCAATTATTGTAGGCGAGAAACAGCAGCAGCAGCAGGAGCAGGAGTACCGGCCACCACGCGGTGGCCAAATGACGGCTACAAAATGCAACGCAAAACCAAGTGTGAGCCACCAAATCGTACACAGGACGGGACACACATCATACCAACCGACGATGCCCGCCACGATCCCCCCCCCCCCCATCACGCACGCACCGTCACCGCCGTATACAACTCCTACTCCTACTCCTGTTGCCGTTCCTTCATACCTTCGGCCAAAACCAGCCGTTGGATCTTGACTTCACACAAAAGTAGCCGTTGGTTCCTAAACGTGAGCCAAAAGTAGCCGTTGATCAGCAAAAAACAGCCGGTCGTTCACATGATTTCAGCCAACCTCAGCCAAAAGTAGCCGTTGGCTCCTAACTGCGGCCAAAGGGATAAAACAGAAAAAACTCCCATCTCGAGCTCAGAAGCACATCGCGGCTAGGCCACTACTTGTCTTCGAGCTGCGGACTCCAGCAGTAGCAGCAGTAGTGAACGTCAAGCCCTCCATCCTCCGCCCTTCCCTAATCACCCCCCCCCTAACCCCAGACCGGCACCCCCACGTCAACCTCCGCTTTAGCAAACACCACGGGAACTATGTTATCCTGGAAGAGGGTGCGACGCCAGCGGATCAGGCGAGGCCGTCGATAAGTTGGGGAGGGGATGGGGGGAGTGTTGCCCCCTGCACCCCGCCCCAACAAGCCGTGCGCACACGGGAGGTTTTCATAATTCCTCGTTGCCCCCGCTGATGCCGTCCTTGGAAAGTCGTGTCACTAGGTATTGGAAGGCCTAACAACGTTTACGGAAACGTGGCACGTGAAGAAATACAGAAAGCGAGAGAAAGAGAGAGGTGGGGGGGGGGGGGGAGATGGGGAGTCGAGAACAACAGCACGAAAGCACGAAAGGGACAGGGGGGGGGGGGGGGGGGGTCAAAGGTGAGAGACATGAAGAGCACCAGCTGTGTGTGCGTGAGCGAGGGAGAGCTGAAACAACAACAGCGCCAACAACACCACCACCAGCATCACCAACGAAAGCCCCCCCCCCCCCGAACTCCACCACCACCACCACCACCACCAACAACAACAACAACAACACCAACAACACCAACATCACCACCAGCAACAAAAACCATCGCCACCACCAACAACAACACCCACCAACAACATCAACATCACCACTACCATCGCCGACCCTGACCTCCTTCGGGTCGTCCGTGAAAAAGAGGGCGTCGACGTCTTCTTGGGCGATCGTCCCAAAGTCCACCAATGCCTGTCACGGTTCGCAACAGCGTGGATACAACAGGACAGTAGCGCATATATATATTATATCGTTAGAACATGTCATTCCAAACGGAGACAGTACACCCGTAGTATGTACGAGCCATCCAAGTATACATCATAGTGCATATTATATATATATATATATATTATATCGTCAGAACATGTCATTCCAAGACGGAGACAGTACACCCGTAGTATGTACGAGCCATCCAAGTATATATCACACAAGAGCTTTGCAAAAATAACGAGCTTCGACGGAGTCCTCGATCTCACACCCGATTTTTTATTTTCAATCTTATTTCGTCCCATGAAAAACTCTTCATATACGCATACGTACGTGCGTGACATGCTGGGCGTGGCACAACGTGCCGCGTGGTGTCATGTGAAAAAACAGACGCGTTCTACAGCAGTTATTAATAGTAGTGCTAAGCAACAAAAAACATTCACGACGATCCTCGCTTGGGGGGAGGCTCCTCCATACGTATATCTCACCCGAAAAAACGATTTAAAAGGAACCCAAAAAACTTGCAGTTCATTCACCCCACCAACAATCCGACGGCCTACTATTAACACTGGATGTAAGAACAACAATATAGTGAAAACACAGATGGGACTCCTGACTTGAGAAAAAAACACGTGCAGGCCACACCATCGACAATCCCATAGGGCCTGCCGAAAAATAGTACAGGGTGTTCACGAACACTTTGGTTGGGTCGGGTTTAGTGCAGTCCGTTTCCTCTACAACAGCACAACCCCAATCCCGCCACGAAAAAATATTTGCTGCGGGGAGAAAAAAAGTGGGAACAAAGTGGCGATTTTAACCCCCCCCCCCCCCCTTTCTTGGGTCGGGTAGACTCTGTGGGCTGGTTAGCAAAACGGAGCAAACTTCTGATTGGTCTGTTTTAACCAATCAGCTCATGTTTGTCGGTTTCACATACATTTACAACACAACCCAATTGGATGTATCGCAACACCCTGATAATACCGGGAAAATAGTGAAGAAAGCACATAGATCGGATTCCAACAAAATGGAATGGGTATGCTGTACACCAGTACAGGTACTTGACCAGCTGAGGAGTAGTCTTACCTCTTCACTGTATGGTAAGCACGGCTCGACGTGACATGAACATGAACATGCCGTCCGTTATGTAACATGGCATGCCAGACGCGACAAGACGTTTAATGATGGCATGGCATGATGACCAACCCTCTCACACGGGCAATGAAGTCACTTTAGGGGTGCCTCTTTTTCTCACGGTTGTTCACGGCTCAAACAAAAACAACTCGCGGTCGAGTTAGGGTAGGCTCGGGTCGACTCGACCTGACCCGACCCGTGATACATGACGAAAACCTCCTGCCCCCACCCGTCCCATGGGTTCTTGATGACCTTTTGACCCGACCCGCGGGACGGATCGTGACCCGTGGAGAGCCCTGGTATCGTGTCGTTTATCAGCGGCTAAAGAGCCATTCGGGCGAGCGGCTTTTCACACCATACCTCTTTGCAAGCCATTCGACAAGGTTTTTGTGTATTTAAGCTTTTGCGATACCTATACACCGCCATGTAACTTTTTTTTTTTTGTGTTTCGTATATACAGATAGGATGCATATATACACGTTGCGACGACAAATCGTACCTTTGCGTCAAAGTGCGTTTCTGAACCAGATAAAAACATTGACCCGCTCGTGAAGATTTTTTCTGGAGACCGGTTTCCACACCTTGGACAGAAAGCCGATACCCACTCCACGATCTAGCTCTTTCACGCCAAAATATAAGATTCCTGGTCTGCATGTATGATCTACAGTAGCTCATGTTGCCGAACAAATCGGCACGATCTATATAGGACAACCATGTCAAGAAACATTGTCAAGCACGGCAAAACCCTGCGCCGTCAAAGGGTGTAGGGCCGAGTGCTCCACACCAAACCCTACCGTGTACTAGTTTGGTGTCAAGTCAAGGCATGTCAAGGCAAAGTTGTTGTCTCTTCAAGAGGCGAAAAAGTTGTCTCCTGACACCTCACAACGGCAGGCTGCTACTACGGGGAACCATAGTAAACAGGACCTACGGTACACACAAAACCCCATATATTCACCTATTTTTACCGACAATATTTGTTTCTGTTTACTATGGCCCACGGTAAAAATAGTGTGATAGTGCGTGAAACGGCGCCACTCTCGGCGGAAATATAAGCACCGTTGGGTCTTCATATTTATGTACGAACGACCCTTATATTGCCGGCCAGAGTGGGTCTGCACCACCTACGGAAGCAGACGTGTGAAGTTGTTCATACCTGCCAGTTGACGACGGTCTGCCAGTAGTCCTTCCCGAAGAGGATCACGGGCAGGTTCTTTTGGACCTTACCGGTCTGCTTAAGGGTCAACACCTGACCAAAAAGGGGAGGAAGAGGGAGTTCGTTGTACGGTGGGGGGAGTGGGGCAGATAGGAAGGGAGTTGTAAAGGGTGGGTGGGCAGGGGGAGAGGGAGGGGGAGAGGGAGGGGGAAGGGGGGGCTGTAGAGGGGGGAGGGAGGGATTTGCAGGGGGGGAGGAGGGGTGCACCCATTGACATGCATGACCGTAGTAGTACGGCCATAGACCCTCGCACCCCTGCAATGCCGGGAGGCTTTTACCTGGGGGGACGGGGTGGGGTTTATAGGAACGTCAGAATGATACTACGGGATGCACGCCGGGCGGCATTCAGCGCCGTCTTGTGAGGCATGCGTGCACAACTGAATAAACGTGGGTGTCGCGAAGAGGGGTGCTTGTTGATGGCTCGACGCCTAAGGCTCAGCGCTCAGCCCTCAACGCTCGAGGCTTCACAAACGAATGACAGAGAGACAAAAAAAACAGGCAGAAAAAAAGACAAACAAGACAGACAGACAGATAAGACAGAGAATACAGACAGACAGACACAGACAGACATACAGAAATACAAACAGAGAAGACAAACAAGACAGACAGGCCGACACAAAGAAACAGCCTAAAACCAACCTCGAACAGCTCGTCCAGCGTGCCGAAGCCTCCCGGGGCGACGATGAGCGCCTGGCAGTGGTAGAGCATCCAGAACTTTCGCGTGAAAAAGTAGTGGAACTCGAACGCTAGCTCTTCCGTCACGTACTCATTCAACCCTGCCCGACAACAAAATGCAACAAAATGCGATCACCAACATGGCGTTGAGAGGACCAAATAGCAGGAGGGATCGGAACGGGGGAGGGGGGCGGGGATGAGAGGCAGGGCGGGAAGCGGGGGAGAGGTGATCAGAAACACGTTTGTTTCTACTTGTACTCGTATCGCAGTCGTGTAGTTACCATTTTTGTATTTTGTTACACTACGAATTCCAATACTTTAACAGTGCTATTCAATACCTCTTCCGTGCCACCAAAAAATACGTCCAAACCTTCAAGTTTGTCCTCTGACCTACAGTAAGTACCTTCTTCGAAGGGGAGTGATCCCCCATTCCCCAAAAATCTCAAATACTTCCTCAAAACCTTATCAACAATATTTACCACACCCACAATATTTCTCACATAACAAAATCCCTTGTGACCAAAAACTACGCCAGAAAAATAAAGACTTTTTCACTTCTCCGACCAACCCACCTTCTTCGAAGGGGAGGGTGATCCCCATGCCCATGTTGCGAGCACCCTTGACACGACTAGCCCCCTTGTTGGCCGCTTCCATGAACCCGGGTCCTCCGCCGGTGCAGACCATGAGGTACTGGTTCGACCCTTCATAAAAACGCGATGCGGTGCGGCGCGGTGCTGCGGTAGTGGTTACGACCATATAAGCCAAAAGGTTCTGCAAACAGATTTTCATGGAGTCCACACCAGAACGCCTCGTGACATTTTAATTATTCCCGAGAGAAAAAAAAGAAGAAGTTTAACCCCTTTGCACACCGCAGCCAGCACCGTTTTGGGGGACGAACTATGAGTAGTAAAATTCCAAGTACTGTAGTTTGTCCCCAAAACTGGACTGACCGCAGTTTTTGCCCTAAAAAGGGTAAATCAACCTCTATACACAAATCAGACAGATAGATAGATCATGATCTATCTATCTACAGCAGATCATCTAGCTCCTAACCCCGTTGTGAGGTGCTCTCGAGCAGGGCAGGATCTGTCTTTGAGGTAAACATAATCCAGTTCAGCAAACACCTCCTGCTTTGAAGTACTTTTGAGCTCGTGCAGACTACTGGGCGCTCCCACCAGGTTAAGGGCGAGAGACAGAGCACACCCGATACAGACCATGGATTATATCCGCCACGAAACATCTACAAGTATCATCATGGAACGGGAATCGATCATCTATCCAGGCGGCCGGGGTTTACGGCTATAGAGTTAGTTTTCGACGTAAAAAACAACAGCCATAACGACAGCATCACCACCACCACCACCACCACCACCACCACCATCAAACAGCAGCAACAACAACAACAACAACAACAACAACAACACCAGTAGGTACACACAGTAGTGTGTTGATCGATCTCTAAAGGTATAGACGCAGCTGGCACGGGAACGCGTGGTTGACTCTAGACAATAACACGGAACTCATCTTACATTATATATCCGAGCTGTCGAGCTGACTCGCCTCATATGGAGCTACATCTAACGAGTGGCATTGGTGGGGTACACATTACCCCGATATACCAATACCCTACTACCAGAATCCCTTTTCAGCATGGAACTCCTCAATCTACGATGGATCTTATGGGTCGTGTTCTTGAGCACAATCAACATCCCCCCTGCTCACTATACACGACCATACTCCAATATCCCCCCAGGTCAGCAACACTATACACGACCCTACTAATGCACCCCCTGCTCCGGTGCATGACAAGGCACGAAATTGTAGGGTGGATAGATCGCAATATCAGAATCACCTCATACCAAACTCAGAAACTCAAAAATCCAATCTGCAACTCAAAAATCAAATCCTCGAATCAACACTCAAATCCTCATCTCATTATTCAAACGATCAAATCCACAGCCTCTCTGTTCCAAACATGTAAAACTCTCGAAATCCAATGCCAGGGAAAACGGCATTCTTCTCGGGATTCAGCCAGGTAAAACGGCATTGTCCGCAGAATTGATCCGAATATATTCGTCCACTTTCAAGAACTAAAACACAGATCGACTCGAACGTAATTGTAGAAATTCCAATCCTATCGACAAATAACCAGCGGGTTAGATATCAAAAACCGAAAACGAAAACATTCAATCCGAACCGTATGCGCCCCCTGGCAATACGGTGTTCAGTCCTACCAACCTCTCTCTCAATTTTCCGAATTTCTATCCAAACCTTCCCTCGTCAGAAAACATTTTCATGTGGACCGCACACGCCCCCAGGCGCTTCCTAGTCTCTCTCCAGTATCATCAAAACCTAAATCACAAAATCCATCAGAAAAATACCACAGGAGTGGTCATGCCAATCAAAATAAAATCAGGCCAAGAAATTTAATGCTAGAGATCGCGAGGAACCCCGTTCCTCCGGACAACAGTCTCCCCTTATCCCCTACTCCCGCCATAGATACACAGATCGCGACGGTAATGCGAGCTAGCACATAGGTTTCCCCACTAGAAAATTATTTGACGTTAAGACCACTCGGGAAACACCAAAAAATCTCGTGGAATCCAAATCGACCGGAAACACAATTCAAAAACAAAAAACAATGAAATCATATCATCCAGATTCACAGGCAATCGCATTTCATTTAAAAACACTCTCACACACCTGGGCCGCTCTCGTACTCGGTCTCGGGCTCTTGCATCGCCGACTTCGATTGCCGCATCTGGTGGTACCTCGTCACCCCGTGGAACGAGTGCTCTCGCCCAAGCACGCAGTGACGGGACACCGACCACTGCGTCACAAGCTCTGCCAGTTTGGACACCTTTTGTTCGACAAGACGGAGGCGTAACCGGGGAGGGGAGGAGGCGGGGCCGGGGGTTGGCAGGGGTTGGGGTTTGCGGGGTGGGGAGATGGGGGGTAGGGAGTGGGCGTTACGAAGTGGGGGTTGGGGGGGGGGGGGGGGGGATGTACTCGATAGGAGAGATCTACTCGATCTCATGGCATGGCCGTAGCCGTATGGCCATAGTGGGGGAGGGGGGGGGGGGGGATGGGGTTGGGGATGCGGGTGGAGATGGGGGATGGAGGCGTGGTGGGGGGCGTTGCGTTAAAATAAGTACGAAAGTCAATCCGATTTTTATATCGCGTCCGCTGTCCACATACAAAGCGATCGATGGTCACACCATCTAAAGAGTGGTATTAAAAACTATTATTCCGGGGGGCCATAGTTAATAGGACCTGTGGTATACATAAAAAACTACCTGGTATATATTTAACCATTTCTACTATTACGGGGGACCATAGTTAATAGGACCAAATATTGTTAGTAAAAATGGTTAAATATATAGGTTTTTATGTATAACATAGGTCCTATTAACTACGTTCCCCCGTAATAACAATATTTGGTCCTATTAACAAGGGCCCCCCGTAATAGTAGTTGTAGCAGAAGCAGTAGTTGAAGCAGTATTGCGGGGGGCCATAGTTAACAGGACCAAATATTGTTAGTAAAAATGGTTAAACATATAGGTTTTTATGTGTACCATAGGTCCTGCTAACTATGATCCCCCGTAATAGTAGCAAAGAGGAATAGCAGCAGTGGTAGTAAGAGGAACAGCAGCAGCAGCGGCAGCACGGAGTCCGACGTTAACGCCACCCACCAATCGATCACAACAGCCACCACAGCCACTACATACCAGGTATACGGTACAAAAAACGCTCCAACAAGAATTTCGCTGCCGCTGCCAGCCAGCCAGCCCCCCACAGATGCGCCCGTGTGGTACTAAAGCAACACAAAGTAAAACTAACACGACATCTGGGATAATGTGGAATGAACAAGAAGGAACGAGATGTGACGTAGACGAGATGCGGGAAATGGACGATCGTGACATGGAATATTACAGGGGACCATAGTTAATAGGACCAAATATTGTTAGTAAAAAGGGTTAAATAGATAGGTTTTCATGTATACCATAGGTCCTATTAACTATGGCCCCCCGTAATGCTTGGTGCACTTAGGTAGTAGCGAGAAAACGATCGCTATCTTAGGAGATAGATGGTGGCCACAGGCGGCGAGACAGGTTGGGGATAAGATTAGCAAAAGGTTTGCATGTAATATATGGTAAGAAAACGTGATGAGCCCCCAAATGCCAAGAGGTGTCTCTATTAGGAGTAGGAAAGGTGCTCCGTCTCGAAAGGGATGCGTGATCAATGGTCAAATGACCAAGGCACGCAACAATTGAGTACCCCCCCCCCCCCCCCCGGAGCAAGCCTCCGCACAATACGCACATATTCATGACACACTACATCGTATACGTTTTCACCTTTTCCGCCGCCTCTCCCATCCACTCGCACTTCCTCCACTTCGCCAGGTTCTTCTCGGCCGCCTGGAAACCCGAGGCATTTTGCAAGCGGGGACGGGGGGCGCGATATCAAAACGAGGTTCAGAGTAGGGGGAGGGGGGGGGGGGGCGAACGTAGCACGACTACTTTACCTCGAATTTCGTAGACCCTGCTGCGAGCGCACGTCCGGTTGGTTACACGCCCCCGGACCGCCGCAAAAATGCCGCCAACATTATGCGCGGTCCGCTGATAATGGAAAAGATTATTAGGGATCGGGAACCGATATGGTAATAATCTGGAGTTTGTTGCAGAGATAATTACTAATAGGCGTTATGGTTCATGTTCTTTGGCTGGGTACGTATCAGTGGTACGTAGCTCACTTCGACACCAGCAGCAGCAGCGGGCACCGTTTTGGCTGATCGCGCTTGTGGGAGTACCACGTGTATACCGCACGGAACGGCGCTGGCAGACGGGTAGAACACGCGAACAGACAAGAGCCCGTGGCTTGCACCCGGACAGCGGTATTCGCGAATGCCGATTCATCTCCAGGCGGGGAACGGTGAAAAATGAAAAAAAGCAACATCGGAGGTGGAGCGCTTCATACGGGGTTCATCCGTGGCAACGTGGGTTCATGCGTGGCAACAGGGCAGCGGACGCGGAAGCGGGGACACCGCGCATCGCATCGACCTTTACGTTCATATGGGCAGATACGGGTGGTTGCATGTCTCCCTGACCCCCGGCGCTTGTGGCCCGAGGCCGAGGGCGAGTTGAGTTGCGTGCGCAAATACAAAAAGCGGCGTAGTACCAACGATTGAACCTCATGATTCAAGCACATGAAGAACATGTACCAGGTACTACTGTACGAACGCGATGCTCGTAGTCGAGAGAGCGTTCGCGCAGGGTGATTGCGTCCGTTGATACTCTCGGCAGCCTGGGCGTGGACGTACCGCGATATTTCGGCTGTTGATGTGTCGACATAATATTCTTGCTGTGGTCTGCAAGTCGAGGGGTCTATGCTGTAGTGTGGATGTCCACGGGTCTTGCGCGCAAGTGCAAGTATGTATGTACCTGGTAATACGTACCTACCAGGTATGGCACAGCGAATGAATGAATTACTCCCCATGCGCAT
The DNA here is from genome assembly GCA_031213475.1 of Nereocystis luetkeana. Lineage (NCBI taxonomy): Eukaryota > Phaeophyceae > Laminariales > Laminariaceae > Nereocystis > Nereocystis luetkeana. The sequence goes on along the minus strand of JARUPZ010000011.1, from coordinate 9,241,430 downwards.
GGTTGGGCGAGAGATAATCTTCAGATCCAAATGCTAGAGTTCTTGAGGCCATCTCTTACTGGCAAACCGGTTTTGGTTTCTGGAAATCGAGGTTTCAGCACCTTCGTAGGCGTGTTTGATCAGGGAAACGGGCGAATCGGGCCCGCTTTTCTTGAAGTCCCGCCAGCCATTTTGCGAGAGGCATGCAACGCCGTTCGCCGCTTCTTCAGGATAGCAGTTTGAAAAACTCTCGATACACTCCAGTTTCCTCCATTCAGTTTCGGACACGTTTTATCTGAAAAAGAGGACGTTTTTTCGGCTGAAACGTCTATATATATCTGAAAATGCCTTGTGGATTATTTAGTCCGAAAATGACAACATCGAAAAAAAACTCGAACGAAACCCCCGGAGAAAAGAAAAACGGGTCTATTAAAAGATACCTCTCCCCAAAAGACTGCTAGTCCTCTGAGAAGAGCGAGCCTGATTCGGTCGGACTCCGGGTCTAGGACACGTGAAAGTACCAGGTATAAAACACAGTTTCGGGTAAGTTTTTCGGTTTCAAAACCCTTCCGTAAGAGATGGCCTGAGCGCGGACACCTGCAGAAAGTCCATCGCAAGGGCAGGAATTGCGCGTTGTTGGGTTATAACCCTTTTAGAGCCGCAGTCCCGTTTTGGTGACAAACCAGTCAAATTTCAGGTAGTTTGTCCCCAAAACGGGACTGGAGTTTTAACAGGGTTGAAGTGAGTGGCATAACCCACAGGTTGCGGCAGGGCGTCAAAAACTCACAGCGCAATATGTGGCTGGATATTGTGCACTGCTGTATACTTGCTCTGCCTGGTGCCGTCGCGATGGGGCGCAGAAAGTTGCAGAATGTAGCATTTTTCGTCTGGTGAACAGCAATACGTAGGGGTTCGATTTAAAACAGCTGTGATGCGTCACTTGGTCTTGCAGGTGCCTCTCACGCAATGTGTGTGGCTGGATATTGTGCACTGCTGTATACTTGCTCTGCCTGGTGCCGTCGCGATGGGGCGCAGAAAGTTGCAGAATGTAGCATTTTTCGTCTGCTGAACAGCAATACGTAGGGGTTCGATTTAAAACAGCTGTGATGCGTCACTTGGTCTTGCAGGTGCCTCTCACGCGGTCGCGATGGGGCGCAGATCATGAATGCTGCAGAACATCATATCAATACCAGGTACCAGGTATTTATTTGTCTGCTGAATAGCGGCACGCTTAACCCTTTCAGGACCGCAGTCCCATTTTTTGGAAAAACTACTGATAGTTTGAGTGGTGTGTCCCCAAAACGGGACTGCCGTCCTACAAGGCGTAGGTTCAATTTAAAACAGCTGTCCAGGTTGCGGCATGGCGACACAAACTTAAAGCGCAAAAGTGTCGCTGGATATTGTGCACTGCTGTATATTCTGCCAAGGGGCGCAGAAGGTTGTAGAATACCATATAATTCCTGCAAGTTCAATTTAAACAGCTGTGATGCATCGCTTGATCTTGCAGGTACCTGTCGCGATGGGACGCAGATCAATATCGTTGCAGAATATGATAGCAGGCAATATTTGCCTGCTGAACAGAAGTACGTATAGCTCCTTTTTCACTGCATATCCGCGAGTCTTCACTCTGACAGCACTCCAGATAGCAGGCAGGTGTGTTCCTCTTTCGTTTTCAGGACTACCGTGCGTTTCGTACGGTGCAGGCAGCACTTCAGGCAGCATCCGCTGTAGTCAGCAGCCACGAGTTGGTTAGTGGTGGGAACGGGGGTACTCTATGTTATAGTTGAGAGGATATACCCGCGGCCATGTTAGTTCAGTTTGCACATTGGTTTTATCTTGTGTGCGCTTTCTTCGTCTCGTGTATTTTGAGGCAGCCGAATTTTCGTTTTTTTTTTTTTTTTTCGGATCTTCCTAGGGCTCCAGCACCCTTGTGTGACCACGGACTCCTTCGTCAGAGAGTTAATGTGAGGACAACAACAACAACGTATAACTTCAATTTAAACAGCTGTGCAGGTTGCGGCAGGGCGACACTAACCTACAGCGCGAAAATGTGGCTGGATACTGCTGTGCACTGTATATTCTGCCATGGGGGGCAGAATGTTGCAGAATACAATATGGTTCGTCTGCTGAACAGCAGGACGCGGATTATTAACGTTGCAGAATACTTCGTACGATATTAACGCTCGAGATTTCTTGAGCGCGAATACAAGCAAGTACGTAAAATGGCGCAATGAATGAGTGACTCCCCAGACGAATTATTGGGTGAGAGATAACCTTCACAGCCAAAACTCGGGACGTCTTGGGTGCGGATACTACTACTACTACTATTAATAGATATTCGCCGCAAGGCAGACACTGAGCGCGAATACAAGCACGTACGTACAATGGCGCAATGAATGAGTGACTCCCCAGAGGAATTATTGGGCGAGAGATAATCTTCACAGCCCAAAACGCCCGATATGTCTTGAGCGCGGATACTACTACTACTATTTAATACTACTATAAATAGATATTCGCCGCAGGGGCGGATATTGTTGTGTCTTGGTGTTAGTAGGTGCAAAGAAAGTGCCACGATTGGTTGTTCCGCTCACACGTCGCGGCAGGGCGACGATAATTTACTGCGTTAAAACGCCACAGCTGTACAAATCTGGCTGGTTTACCTCTCGTGTGTACGCGATGGGGCACTGAGCATCTAGAACGAACGTATCATTTGTCTGCTGCACAGCAGTACCTATCGCGATTCCCGATGGGGCGGAGATTAAAAAATCACATTGGCGTCGACATGCACGATTTTTTTATTATTATTTTTTTTCATCACTTTTACTTTCCAGCCTATAGCTCGTAGGAGGTTTTACCCTCGGCGATCTTCTGGACAAGCCGTGGTCACAGGTGTCGTCCCTTCTCCCCCCCGGTACGTGCCTTGATTTTTTGTCGCGCATAGGGTTCAACATTCCCACTGCTCGTCGATTTTCATGGAATGTAGCTAACTCACGCTCTCGCGCTTTCCGCTAATCAATTTCTTCATGAAAAAAAGGTCCCTGCGAGCATGTGCACTCGGTGAGACTTGAACCCACGAAATTGATCTTGATAGGCACGCGGGCCACCTACCAAGCCACCGGGGACGCCGGCACGATATAACAATAGTGAACGAGTGATTCCCCACGTGGATTGCTGGGTGAGAGATATTTTTGTTTGCTTCCCTGGTGTCTTTAGTAGTGGAATGCGTACGCTTGTTTTTTGTTTTTGCCTCTGTTATACTACCGAGGTATTTCTTCCACTCCAGAGTTATTGGAGCCTGTCCTGCGACCGACCACGGACTGCATTGTATTGTGAGTTAATGTGAGAACAACAACAACAACAACAACAACAACAACAACAACAACAATCTTCACAGCCATATTATCGGCTCGGGGGGACACATACGAAGCGTTTCGCGGTGGGGCCGGAGATTGGAAATTCGTATTGACGTGGACATGCACGGTATAAGAATGTGGCAAGAGTGAACGAGTGATTCCCCGCGCGAACGGCTGGGTGAGAGATAGTCTTCACAGGCAAATCATCGATTAGAGGGGACATATCGCGTTTGGCGGTGGGGGCGCAGATAAAAATTACATTGACGCGTACACCTTTGTGTGACCGCGGACTCCTTCGTCAGAGAGTTAATGTCAGAACAACAACAATAACAACAGCAACGACACACCAGTATACCAGGTACGATATAGGAATGTGGCGAAATGAATCAGTGATTTCCCCACGCGGACTGCTGGGTGAGAGACAATCTTCACAGTCAAACGATCGACTCTAGGGGTCTTGAGCGCATGCGGAAATGGCATAAGGATGAGGAGGAGGCATCGGCAGAATGGCAAAGGATAGCTGCAACCACGACCACAACCGTTGACGCCAACGCGCATGCGCAGAATGGCAATAAATGAATAAATAAATAAATAAATAAATAAATACGACGAATAAATAAATAAATAATAAAAAAAACTATACGTACGTAGCGCAAAAATGTGGCTGGCTTAACCCTTTTAGGACCCCAGTCCCGTTTTGGGGACAAACTACTTATAATTTGAGTCTTTTGTCCCCCCCTATGGGAGTGCGGTGCTAAAAGGGTTAATGTGCACTGCAGGTGTAAATTCTGGTTGGTTACCTCTCGTGCGGTCGAAATGGGCACGGCAGTACGTACAACTTCAATTTGAAAAGCTGTGCAGCGTCACTGATTCTTGCTGGTACTTCTCGTGCGGCCGTGAAGGGGCGCAGATTATCAATACGTGCACATGTCGGTCGCCCCGGTGGTTCAAGTGGTTAACCTCGAATTCTACTTGTGTTTTGAGTCCTGGGTTCGAGCCCCAGGTGGGTCGGACATTTGACTTTATTTGCAAAAAAAAAAAAAAAAAAAGGATTCAATTGTTGAGAGCGCCTTGCAGCGTGGGTAGGCACAATTCGATGTGAGTCGACGAGGGAAGAAAGACTGAAATCTTCTCGCGATAAAAATGGAGGCACGTACCGTAGCGGGAAGGGGATAGAAGAGCCTGCTATGTGACCCCGGATCTGAGTTACGAGTTGGAAGGAGAGAGAGAAGAAGATGTGCGAAGGAAATAAATGGGATGAGCAAAAAAAAAAAAAAAAAAAAATGCTTCCTTACGGAACAGCACGATAAAAATGGCACATAAATACGCCAGAAAATGTAATCAGCCAATTATTAATAGCGCAATTCAGCCTGTACATCACCGGACAGGGTGTATATAGGCATACACGTGATCTCGACGTCACGGTAAGACGACGATGAGACACAGCAGCAGGTACTATTGCGGTTTCAAGAAGTGGTTTGAGGTGCGTCAGCAATTCTGCGAATATCATAGTGTGAAAAAACCCTCAAGTATTCTTGCGGATAGCCCCTTGAGTGGTTGTGGTGGGAGCTAAAAATATTAATTATTTCAAACCGCATGACTTTCTCGCTGAAACACCAGCTCGTGAACAAGCCAGCGTTAGCAATATGGGGCAACTAACTCGACGGCGAAGCAAAGGAGTACACAGACGACTATGATATGCGTGTGTGCCCACGTTGGCTGATCAAGCGAAAAAAGCCAAGGGTGCGTTTGCTTCTGCGGGTACCCACAGTGATGGCGGTCCACCCATTACCCCCACAGGCGAAGTTATGGCCTCTGCGAAGTTATGGCCTCTGCGAAGTTATGGCCGCCATGTACAATGTGCACTCACGATGAATTCTGGTTTCGCATCACGTTCGTTCGCGGGGGTCCATGTTTTCTCAGAAAGAAGCAGAGTTTAATTTCGATCAAATCACAATCATATCGAATCGAGTCAAATTACCTTGCGCGACTCGTCGTCGGTTGCTGCCTCAACCCCGGCCTCCGCCTCCGCCACCTTCAACTCCCACCCCTCGCGGTCCTTGGCGCGAGCGGAGCCGAAGAAGAGCACCGAAGCTGGCGCGACGAGAAAACAAACGGGGCACCGAAAGGAAAATGAAAAAAAAAAAAGAGGAGGTCAAACAAAAACAAACAAAGAAAACGCCTGCATGCTGGTGAGAATCACCAGTACACACATCGGACAGGTTCCCAGCCCCTTTTTCAAAGGCAGCAAGGTACCCCCTTCGTTTAAGGAACCCTACAATAAAGCCTTCGGAAAAGATTGGAGGTCCCTTGTGCACCAACCAACGTCCCTTATCAGATATGGCAACGGCGGCCTCACGGCGGCCTCGTTTTGTTTTCAGCATGGTTTCGCGGAGGAATCGGTAAACAAACGTTATTTAGAATGTTAACTAACGGGCAATGTTTTCGACAATGGCTATCCTCTACATATGTGGCACAAGCCAGCACTCTATCGTGGCTGATCGACTGATACAGAATCAGCAGTCAGTACGTAGCGGTAAAAAAAGTGGGCAGAAATCTGAGGTCTCTTACGTACCAGGCACGTAGAAGGTAGCGTTTCCCCCGATCGCAGGGTCTCTGAACAAGGGCCGACTACTGCTGTACTGTTGTATACTAATATTTCCCGTTTCACGATTTAGACCTATCAGAGGGTGTACAAATAAACTCCTGATCTGTGCGGTAGGCAAGATCTATTTCTTCTTTCTCTTCTTTTAGCAATAAATTGCCATGTACAAGTACGTCCGTAGCTGTGGGAACGACCGATCCAGAGGTTGGAATTCTACTTCACGGTGAAAGTTCCTGATCTATATACCTGGTATGTACTGCTGTAGAATCAATCTACGTACTGTTCTACTACAGTAGTCGTAGGATCTGCGTCTACCTGCAGGGCGGAGAGGTTCCCCTCCTACTACTGCTCGCGTAGGATCTGCTCGTAAAAGCTGTCCCACACTACCTGGAGGAGATGACTCTCCCGGGTGGCCATCTATACCGCACCTGCTCCTCTCGGGGGTCACGTCGGGGTCAACGTACCCAAGCGCCAGTGGCAACAGCAGCCTGCTCTGCTGTAGCAACGGGAGCTATGGCTTAAAAATTGATACTAGTACACGACACGAAATCTGAACGTGGAAGTGTGGCGAGCTTAAGCTTCATCTTTACCAATCCGTCGGAGGATGAAAAAAAAAAGGAAAAAAGAACAAAAAAAAAAAAAAAAGAAAAAAAAAAGAAGAAAAAAAAACTGATAGGTCGCCGCGTGGGAGCCGTGTAATCTGCCTCATCTAGGACGGGTTGCCCCTACTGTAGGTTGGATCTGTAACGGACAAACCCTTCACAACGTCTCAAAACGGCTGTATTTTAGGACCTACTGTAGATGACCTATCTGTCGACAGGTCAGTTAGATCGCGATTTTGCCCGTCCGGCGTGTGGAAATCGTTGGTCAGATTTTTAGTCTCGAGTCCTCCAATCGACAATCGATTGCTCAAGACCCCTCTAGAATTGCACCTGCACCCGAATTGTGGGCAAATCACTTGGAATCAGTGTTGGATACTGTGTGCAGTGATGTTGAGAGGAAAAAAAAGGCCAAGCGTCCGCGCCATCATGTTTTCTTGAGCGCTCGTCGCGGATAGGTTCTCGGCACGAGACCGGACTGGACCGGACCCGACCTGACCGGCCCAGGAGGTTAAGTGGGACTGCTTAACTTTAGGCTACGCACAAACCAATAACCATCCAATCATTCAATCAAGCGATCAAGCAAAGCTTGCAAGCAAGCAAAGAAAGCAAGAACAGCAGAGAAAGCAAGCATAGCAAGCAAATAAAGCAAGCATAGCAAACAAAACTAGCAAAAACAAGCAAAAGCAAGCAAAAGCAAGCAAAAGCAAGCAATTCAGCCCAAATCAACCAACCAATCGACCAGCCAAATCAAAACAATGAGTTAGCTCAGCAAATCAAGCGGCCAAGTCAGTAAATCGACCAAATCGCTCGATTCCACGCTCCGACGCAAGCCGCTTGGAAGTCGAGAGGACCGATGCACTGGCGCGCTTCAAAACATACAAATGGGGGCGTGCTGTGTTGGTCGGTTTGACAGGCAAGCAGCACGAGCACGGACTGATCTTCCCGTCTCTTTCCCTGGGTCTTGCAGTTTCAGTCCCAGTCCCTCACTCCGTCCCCACCTCTGCCTGCCAAGCCATGCCCGTCTCTCTCTTTCTGCCTGCCTGTCGGTCTGCCTGCCATGACTGCCTGCCTCTTTCTGGCTGGGTGACTGCCTACGTGCCTGCCTGTCTGTCTGTCTGTCTGCCTACGCGTCTGCCTGTCTGTTTGCCTACGTGCCTGCCTGTCTATCTGCCTGTCATGCCTGCCTGTCTTGTCTTTCTGTCTGGCTGCCTGTCTGTCGGTCTGAATGCCTCTCTGCCCCTTCGTCTCCCGTCTCCCTAATCATCTCGCTTAACCTCTTCCTCCCTTTGACTCTATTCCGCCCCATGATTCTCCCTCTCCCTCCCTGTCGCCCCCCCCCCCCCCCCCCGCCCCTAGGGATGCGGGGGTTCATGGTCATACGACCGCGCCCATGCATGACATGAGTACCCCGCCCCACCCTCCGCCTCTGTCCCAAAGCTTCTTTCTCCCTTTCTACTCTCTTTCTCTCTCTCTCTCTCTCTCTCTCTCTCTCTCTCTCTCTCTCGATACCCCCCCCTCAGAAGCGGTTCTTAGTAGGATGCAGCTCACCCTTCATGCGACTCGCCAGACACCTCACGTTTCGCTTCGCGCTTGGTGCAAGCAATGTCTGCCTGGTCGGTGAAAACCCGACATGCTCCGTCCCGGCATTGTAGGGATGCGAGGGTCTATGGTCATACGACTACAGCCATGCATGAGATCGAGTACATCTCTCCTATCGAGTACACCCCCCCCCGCTCCTCCCTCCTCCCCCTCTCTTCGATGCTCACCCTTAATTCTGTTTTCCTTCAAGCGGATCTGAGTCTCCTCGTACTCGCACATGATGCGGATATTCCTGGCCTGAAAACGAAGACAATAAAATATGTTTTAGGTCTTAATACATGCCTGGTGCCAGATGGGAGGCATGGGTAACATCAATACATCGATCACTATCGCACAAAAATATGTAGAGAATGCCATGCAGACGCAAATACATATATGTAAAATACCAAAGCTGACACTCTCAACACACCGGAGTTCAAGCAATCACAGCAGTCTCACATGACATCTCAGAGCTTGTTCTTTTGAATATTTCATGAATATTCAAACCAGACACCATGGGTATAGGGCTAATTTTCTCTGCCTTCATGATTTGGGTATTTGCGAGCTGCTCAGCGTGTGCTTCCAAGCCTTTTTATACACAAAAACGGGGATATTTCAACAGGATTTTTCCAACCTATCCTTTTAGTAGAAGAACTGCACGAACGTTTTCAGGCAAACATTAGCAAAATAGTGTGGGGGTACGGTTACGGTTTGCAGTAGAAAAAATTAGCAAACCTCTGGACCCGTTCCAACGCCAGAAAGGATCGAACAGTTATCAATAGTGAACACGGAGTCTTCACCACAGCTGGAAAATTCTGAGAACTTTTCCAAGAACTGTTCCAAGGTCAGGTCTCCACAGGCGCAACGAAGGCCTCACTTATCAGGTCTATATTCGAACCTATACAAGTTGAGGGCTACTATTTACGGGGGACCATAGTTAATAGGACCAAATTTTGTTGGTGAAAATGGTGAAATATGTAGGTTTTAATGTAGATCATAGGTCCTATTAACTACGGTCCCCCGTTATATATAGCCGGTCATCAAAAGTTACAACAATGGCAACGGTTACGAATCAGCCTCTTCGTCGCGCACACAGCGCGAATCAACCATGGAGTCGAACAAGTAGCAAAGCTCTATATATAACATGTCTACTTTTGGAGGGTCGTATCACACGTAGCCCATATAGCTTCTGCAGGAAACTACATCCCCGGGTTCTTTACGGTGCGGTATTTCCTATCGGTTTGGTGCGGTTAACCGCACCAAACCGCACACTGTAGGATTTTTGCCTCTTGAAAACCGCACCGCACCGCACCGTGGGTTTTACGAAATAGGAAAACCGCACCGAACCTCACCGTAGGATTTCAAATAACCGAACCGCACCGTAGGGTTCCCGACATCTGAAAACCGCACCGAACCGCACCGTAGCATTTACGATATTTTAAAACCGCACCGAGCCGCCCCGTAGGATTCACAACATCTGAAAACCGCACCGAACCGCACCGTACGATTCCTGAATTATTAAAACCGCGCCGAACCGCACCGTAGGAATGCCATCGAAACCGCACCGCACCGTGTGCGTCAAGATACGGTGCCAAAAACCGTTAGATCGGTTACTTAACGGTGCGGTCAACTTGAAACCGTAGAAAAACCGCCGTTCCATCGGCCGCGGAACGGTGCAACGGGGTCACGGTTCGCACGGCTCATGACTGTTCCTGCTAGTGTTGTGAACCGAAAGTGAAACGTGGCTCGGTCGGTTTCGGTCGGTTTAAACCGAACAAAACCGAAACCGAAACCGAAGGTTTCTCGGTCGGTTTCTCGTCAAACCCAATTAAATGGTCAGTGTTTCGAAGGGTTCGATGTGCATGTGTTGGCATAATGACGCATACGATCGTATGGTGTCAAATGGCCCTCCTGCAGTACCTGCGTCTGCTACGCCAGTGACAGAAGCTATCACACTGGTACGTCAGACGGGGCCGTCAGACGTGCCAATATTTTGCAGCAAACTTTAATTACAGATACGGCAGATAGTTGCTGCAACAAAACTTTTTTTTTTAGGATCGTGAAGAAACAACTTGCAGCATACAGCTAACGCCATGAGCCATGAGGAAACCTACGTTGCTCAAGGGGTGGCTGTGAAGACGAAGAAACACTATTGTAGGCAGAAGGCAACTGTCGCAGTGCGACAGCAGTGCAGCAAACGAAGAAGCCCGCACTGCCGCCGTCTGCATTCGACATGATTTATCCCTCACAGTCTCGCGGCGCACAGTGCCCTGTGCGACAGCTGCTGCTGCCGGCTGCCACTGCTGTGCTTCTGTGTGTTGTGCTGCTATACGTACTGCTATGCTGTTGCGAGGTGTGGGCTGCGTGCTGGTTATGGGCTGTGTGCTGGTTGTGTCGCGTGTGGCGCATGTTTCCAAAAATTATAAAGGGGTTTCCATACAGATATGAAGGCTTTATTGGGGTAGGGGACAGGGGGAAAAAAACGAAAAACCGACAAATAAAAGTCGGTTTTCGGTTGGAAAAAACGACAAAAAACAGTCCGAAAAAAACGAGTTTCGGTTTTCGGTTCACAACACTGGTTCCTGCACGGTTTCGTGTCAAAAGTGTTCCCGCTGGCTTTGGTTGATCTCATGGTATTTCATATTTTGAATAATTTTGTGGTTGAAAAACCGATAAACGTGAATTGTTTATATTTATATATTTCTGATATATTATATACTCCGAGTCTCTGGAAGTACACCTGCCGGAAAAAGATGAAAAAGGAAATATGAAAATAACAGAAACAAATTAGGGTATCTTATCTGTAACAACTGAAAAACTTATCAGAAACATTAGATAGAGTGCCTGCGCATAATACTTTTGTGTATCAAGGATTTCGGTCGGAAAGATATTACGGGGGACCATAGTTAATACCTGGTAGGACCTATGGTATACATAAAATCCTACATATTTAACCATTTTACTAACACTATTCGGTCTTATTAACTATGGTCCCCCGTAATAGTCATGCGCGATCGGGGACGAAAAATCGCCAAAAATTGGGTTCTTATGTTTAAAAAATAAACACTTGCAACAGCGGTAGCACTTTTGCAGCACCCAACGAGCAGAACAGACGGCGTGCAAGCAGCAGTACCTACCTGCAGCACAGCAGCAGCAGCAGCAGCAAGCTGCAGAAGCAGTAAGCAGCAGCAAGCACCAACAGGCAGACGTGCGATCTAACTTGCGCTTCTCGACACTCGCTGTGCAAGCAACGCCGCCACAACGAGAATATCGGCCCTCCTTCTTCGTTATCCTCTCTGCCCGAGAAGGGATCGGAGCGGCGAAGATCACTGGAGCGTGGCGGCAAGGGTGCGCGCGCTTGCAGCAGCAGCACCAGCAGCAGCAGCAGCAGTCGCAAGCAGAAGCAGCGCCTGCAACAGCGCTTGCAGCAGCGATTGCTTGAGGTGGCTCTCTTGCTTGCAGCAGCACTTGTTAGCAGCAGCGTTTGCTTGCGGCAGCTCTTGCTTGCAGAAGAGCTTGCTTGTGCAGCAGCGCTCGCTTGAGTTACGTAGAGCCCCGAGAAAACGCGTCAGAAACCGTACGAAACCGCGGTTTTGTGCGGTTCATTTGTACGGTTCATTCAAACGGTGAACCGTAGAGAAACAGCGGTTTCGTTATAGTGCCCCGATAAAAGCCTGAGAACCGTACGAAACCGTGGTTGAGTACGGTTTATATATCTGGTGCACCGTAGAGAAAAAGCGCGTGTTGTACGGTTTTCCCTACGCGGATTGGAACCGCAACGTAGAAAAACCGATGCAACGGGGAACCGAACCGAACCGGACCGTATGATATATCACTAAACAGAACCGCACCGTAAAATTTCCGATAATCTAAAACCGCACCGAACCGCACCGTAGGATTCCCGATTTTTGAAAACCGCACCGAACCGCACCGTAGGATTGATCACAAAACCGAACTGCACCGTAGGATTCACAAGATCTGAAAACCGCACCGAACCGCACCGTACGATTTCCGATTCTTGAAAACCGCACCTAACCGCACCGTAGGATATATCTCAAAACCGCACCGAACCGTACCGTAAAATTTCCGATTTTTTAAAACCGCACCGAACCCGACCGTAGGATTTTCGATTTGAAAAAACCGCACTGTGCACGGACGGATAACTGGAAAGACCCCTGCTAAATCCCAATCCTACGCACCATAATGGTACACTATCAGGGTCGATCTTAACGAGGAGTGTTTTCAGTTTTTTTCAGTCTTTTCCCGATATTTCCTATAGGAAAATAGCGGGAAATACCGAAATTTCGGGAAAATACTGAAAAATAAATAAAAAAACAGCACTCGTTAAGATCGAACCTTACTAGTGAACAGAATCTTTAGTTGAAGCAGAACTTATCACAGGTGGGATTCCGAAAGACGTTCCGAGAACTGTTCCAAACTCAGGCCTCCAGCCAGATTGGAAAGAGTTCAACGAACTAGTACGGGGGACCACAGTTAATAGGACCAAATATTGTTAGTAAAAATGGTTAAATATTTGTTTTTTCATCTATACCATAGGTCCTATTAACTATGTTGCCCCGTAAATATTAATACTGCTCTGTTGTACCGGTATACAGTTGTTGTTGTTGTTGTTCTCACATTAACTCTCTGACGAAGGAGTCCGTGGTCACACAAAAGGTGCTGGATATAACACACTACAGCAGTTGTACTTGGTATGCCAGGTATAAAACAACACACATACGTATATATACCTGGTATATATCTCACGTACGTACGGCAGTAGTTGAACTCTCCAATACACGAAGGTACGAGGTATAAAAGCAACCAGACTTTATACTCAAGACTCCCCGTTGTAATCGTAGTCTACTTAAACAGGGGAGCCGATGCTGAACTCTTTTCGCAATAAGAATGAAGGCAGGCAACGCAGCGGGGAATGGGGAAGAGCGCCTCTAGGTCGGGTGACGAAAGGGAGGGAGCTGGAGAAAGTAACCCACAGACACCAACATGGGGTAGAGGCAAAAAAGGGAAGAACGTCTCAACAATCAGCGGTGTAAGCAGTGCTTGCTGCTGCTATTCGCTATTCCATGGTTGGTTGATTTGTCTCTCGCCCCCCCCCCCCCCCCCCACGAGGCAGATACGCAGCAGTATACCTATTGCTGTCTCTGGAAGTGGCCATACCAGAAAATAAGTCAACTCATCCGAAGCTGCCATCCATTGCAAGCAGGCTCACACGCGGTTCTTATAATAGTAGGATGCAGCTCATCCGTCATGCAATGTCTGCCTGGTCCGTGAAAACCCGACGAGCTCCGTTGTAGGGATGCGGGGGTATTGAATATTGTCCTACGACTATGGTCGTGCATGGCATTAGTACAACCCCACCCCCCGAGGTAAATAACCTTTACTCCGCACAATTGGGAATGGTCGTATCACGTAGTGTTCATGGTAAGGCACCCAAGAGGCAGTTACATAGTACTCCCATTGCGTACTCCCATTGCTGTCTCTGGAAGTGGCTACACAGGGAAATTAAATTAAGTCATTGAAGCTGTGATCCATATGCAAGTCCGCCTCACAAGCGGTTCTTAGTAGGATGCAGTTCACCCTTCATGCGACTCGCCGGACACCTCACGGCGCTTCGCGCTTGGTGTAAGCAATGTCTGCCTGGTCGGTGAAAACCCGACATGCTCCGTCCCGGCGTTGTAGGGATGCGAGGGTCTATGGTCATTCGTCTACAGCCATGCATGAGATCGAGTACATCTCTCCTATGAATATACCCCCCCCGCCGGTGCTCCGTCTCAAAAAGGATGCGTGGTCAATGGTCACATCAAAACGGCGAGCAACAAACGAGTACGCCTCCCCCCCCCCCCCGCAAACACGCCATTCCTTACCTGGCTGGAGTTGATGAAGGACTCATTCTTGTAGGCCTTCTTGGTGGGCGTGTACTTGCGTCCCGTTTCGTCCGTGGACGTCATATTTAACCTCTCTTATCTCTCTCCCGCTCTTGCTTTCTCGACCTAGCTCCTGCTTTTCCTGGTGCTGCTACTGATGATGTGTGCTCCTTCGTACTGACGTGAGCTTCTGCTGTGCCGCGTCGATTCGAGGACAGCAGAGGCAAAAAGGGGGCGGGCAACAAATAAACAAACAGCCGTAAATAGAATCCTGGTGATCAACACAAATACCGAACACCGAAAATACCGAGTACCGGCAGAGAATACCGCCCTGTCCGGAGGATCGTTTCGGGATGAACGCTGACATCCAAACAGTCCCTAAACTTCCGGACAGAGTGGTTGGTCTCTCATGCGCAAGTATGATACCGGTGCGTACAGAAATACCACCGTACGTGCCTCTAGTCTACTACTGCTGTAATTTTGTTCCCCCCATTTTTCTGCGTGTTGTCTTCTTCGTTTTTTTTTCCCTTTCGAAGCCCAAAAGGCTACCGAACGGGTCACAACAGGGGTCTCTTCATAGTGCCGTCGAAATCGCTTGGCACAGGCGGGATTAACCACGGTTCTTCGTGGTGCGGTTCTTCCTATCGGCTCGGTGTGGTTAACCGCACCGCACCGCACCGGAGGTTTTACGATATCGGAAGACCGCACCGAACCGCACCCTAGGATTATGAAGTTTTGAAAACCGCATCGCACCGCACTGCACCGCACAGTAAGAGTTCCGATTTCTTAAAACCGCTACCGCACCGTGTGCATCAAGATATCACACGGTGCCAAAAATCTTTAGATCGGTTGTTTAACGGTGCGAAACCGTAGAAAACCCGCGGTCCCATCGGCCGCGGATCGGTTGCTATACAGGGTCACGGTTTCGTGCGGTACATGACGGTTTCTGCGCGGTTTCGTGTCAAACAGTGCTCCCGCTAAAAACTTGGTTCATCTTACGGTTATTACTGGCTTTCACGTACTAGTAAGAGCCGTCGACACCTTGACAGTCGAAGAGTTGACTACATATCATTTCATACACTGATTGTTACCGGCTCTCGCGTGCAATGGCGTTCGGCAGGGAATGTGCCCCTATTATAGCGCCTTGAGGAGATTATGTCTTTGAACCTGAAACCGCATCTCATTCCCGAGGTTAAGAAATCTATTGGACAACCGTTTGGGAAACATAAGACGTACTCATGCTGAGCGAAAGGTGAAAACTGCCAAATCACGAGCTGCCGACGGTGGGGAAATCAGTGGTTGTTGACTGCTCGTTCCTTCTGAGCGAACAGGGCCTTACGTAACCTGTAATATCACCGGTTCATTAAACAGTAGGAGGGCTGGTACATACTATGTACGTATTCGAGTACGGAGCGTCATACTATATTGGTGAGGCGCGTGAGCGCGAAGCGCGAGCCTTTTTTTGTTTTTTTAAGGAGAAAAATGCCTCTTCATAACGAGTCGTATACGAGGGTAGGGTGCCTTGTTTCGAGGTTCTCTGTTTGTGTGTGTGCGGGTGCGTGTCATCATCATTCAACACATTTTTCGGCCACGTTTGTCGACCGCGCTCAACGCACATGGCGCCCGTTCCAATCCTGGAGGGCTTTGCACGCACACACAAACGAAACCTTCTCGTGCTGGTGCGGTGGTAAGTCGTTCACAGCTGGTCGAGCTAGGTGCGGCAACGTGTTTGGGCACATGGTTGGGCCATGGTTTAATGGAACAGAACCCACAACCGTAAAATATCGTAACGGTTTTGGCTTTTTGAGTTCCACCTGACGAAACTCAACTCTACGAGTACTCGAAGGCAGACTGTGCCTGTCCACAGCAACGTTCGGGTCATGTCCCCAAGACATGCTGCAGGCGTGTTGTCACGCCCACCCTCCTACTGATGAGGGAACGGAGAAGCAGGAGAAGATCCGCTGTAGATGTTTACAGCAGAAGTAGTGGTGGCACCTGCTATGAGAAGCTCTGTTGGACACACATGAAGTTGTATTTTTCGTCTTCAAATTATGAGTGCGGAACCAGGAAACACACAACAAAACCGAGAATGTGTACAAAGGGTTCAAGGGTTAAACCGACACAAGCCAGGCGTACAGCGATGCTGACCCTGGCCTCGTGTGTCCTATTGCTACTGTTGCTGCTGCTGTTTGCTGCTGGAGAAGCTATGTTGTCCATCAGTAGCAGCGGTGCAACCTGCTACGAGAAGCTCTCTCTGTTGGGCAAAACATGTCAGGTGCAGATTTTTCGTGTTCAAGTTATGCCGAGTTTCGAGTTCGGATTCAGAAAACACACGACAAAATCGAGTACGTCTACAAAGGGTTTAAGGGTGCGACGCTGACCCTGGCCTACTGTGTCCTACTGCTACTGCTGCTGTTTTGTTGCTGGAGAAGCTCTGCCGTAAATGTCGTTCATCGGTAGTAGTGGCGACACCTGCCAGGAGAAGCTCTTTCTGTTGGACAAAACATGTCAGATCTATGCAGGTTTTTCCTCTTCAAATTATTCGAATTTCGAGGTGGGGACCATGAAACACGCGGCAAAATCGAGTATTTTGTACAAAGGGTTCAAGGGTTGAGTTAGACCGGCAAGCCGAGCGTGTAGCGACGCCGACCCTAGCCTCGTGTGCCCAACTGCTGCTGCTGCTGTTAACGATTTTTTGTTTCTTAAAAACAATGAATCCCAACGTCGCAACGTGGTCACGGATACATACGACCGCGTACGTAGATGTTCGTTCGTGTTGGTTGAGCACAACACAGAATAATCCGTATTCGCTCAGCACGACGCATCGCAGATATGACTATCGTACAGGCAGGTATTACTGAGGTCGCGCCTCATTACCACTAGTTACCGCCTGGTATATAGCACTTCTTGCTGTTGTTTGTGTTCTCCGAGAAGATATTAATGCGGGGGCGCAAGGATAGCGGTCTCTGTGACGTCTAATTGGGTAATTCCCAAGAAGATGACGCTTGATTAATCGTGGTACTCTGTATTGTACCTGGTGTACCTGCGGTGTGTGGCTTTGGTTAGGGCTAGGTGTGAGAGGAGCGCTGACCTGAAATGAGGTTGGCGGCCGTCGTCGGCAAACAGAAAGATCCAATCATTATTTTGATGTGTGAAGGTGTGAAGGCTGATATTTAATATTGTCGGAAATCCAGAAACAAGACCCCCAAAATTCCCTTGCTATTTTCCACTAATAGCTTTAAATGAGTCGAGTTCACTGCGTAGAACGAGATAATTTTCCAGATATTCCTTCGCTCTGTGTATGCTTGTACCTATACGTACTGCGACTATAAATAACAATAGCCTAAACATAACGTGGAGGTGGTGGGGGGGGGCTGCTCCCGTTGCGGTGTTCCCGGTAGGAAGACCCTCGTTGTTGAAGTCGCCAGTGACTCCGCACCATCGTCCAGCGGCAGCTCGTAAGATTCCGCCTGCGGATGATATATACGCCCTGCAACGCTATATCATCGAAAGCGGCAGGTTCAGCAGACTCTGGCCGTGTTTTGTCTTGGTGTACCCCCCCCCCTCTCCCTCAACAAACCCTCCTCCTTCTCGCCTTGCCTCGCCTCTACTGCTGTATCTCACCCCGTAAATAGAGGCGAGAACGATACCCCACTACGAGTATCTTGTTGCCGCGTTTTTTGTTTCGCAAATTCATACCTGGTACCTGGTAACTACCCGGTCGCCCCAGTGGTTCAAGTGGTTAACCTCGAATTCTACTTGTTTGAGTCCTGGGTTCGAGCCCCAGGTGGGTCGGACTTTGACTTTATTTGAAAAAATAAACAAAAGGATTCAATTGTTGAGAGCGCCTTGCAGCGTGGGTAGGCACAATTCGCGAGTCGACGAGGGAAGAAAAGGCTGAAATCTTCTCGCGATAAAAATGAAGGCACGTACCGTAGCGGGAAGGGGGGAGAAGAGTCTGCTATGTGACCCCGGATCTGAGTTACGAAGAGAGAGAGAAGAAGATGTGCGAAGATAATGAATGGGATGAGAAAAAATAAAATAAAAAAATAGGTGTGATACGATGAAAATATGATGGTGCTATATTCGAGAACGATACGTAGTTTTTGCACGTATGGCGTATTCCTGGTGGTGTGGAGGGTGATACAGCTCCGCCGTATATGGTCCTCAGCACCATGATTCCGATGCTGGATCAATTCCCGGGTTGCGATCTTATTTTTCTTGCATCCGACTACACTTGACCGTTCGAACGATTTCTGACCGCGTATGGTTCGCGCTTCGCGCTCGCGGCGTCCGGCGCCTAATTATGTTTCTGCACCTCGTGGGTGGGAGTAGTGTGGCTAATGGGGTCACATCTGCGTGGGATCAGGTCCGGGAGGGGGACCAAGAGAGCCAAGCAGGGGCCTGTTTCATTTTCCCGCTTTTTAGAGAGAACACTCCGAGAAACACCTATTAATAGGTATCTATACTGGACCTAAGAGACAGCAACAATGATATCATAGAGGTCTTACAAGCTGCTCAAGCGGAAAACGGAAAGTTCCTGGAATTTTTCATTGGCTAGGCGTGCTCCGCACTTCGGAACCGTGGTAAGCAATTCACAAGTTTTCGCGCTTGATGCAAAAGCGGCGCAGCCGCGTTTCAGACCAGTTTTGGCTGCGGGGTGGGGACAGACAGGGATGGCGTCAGGGCTAGAGGAAGTTTTCTTCTTGGCAGCGATTCAGGATAGATCTTCCAGGGGTCAGGCTGCTAATTGCTCACGCTCACGATTCTGGAGCCAAGAAGCAATTCCTGGACGGTGGGATCAAGGCGTGACGGGCGAAGGTAGACCCAACCCAACTCCTGGACAACGCTAACCCTGACCACCCCAACCTGATCCCAAGACGGGCCCGAAGCTGGCCAGAATCAAAATAAAGCGAGACAAAAAAAAAAAAAAAATCTGAACGCTCCTCTTGTAGCCAATAAAAAAAAACTGGCAATTTTCCGCCCTTCAGCAAGTTTGTCACAAGACCTTCGTACTGAGCTCCCTCTCACAATGTTTGAACACGCGGCTTTTTAGGGGGGTGGGCTGTGACATACTGCATTTGTTTTGCGGGCTAGGAAGCAAACCCTACATCTATTATCAAGACTCGTAGTAGGACTCAGAATAGACTACCCAGCGAGCCAGAGGGTAGCACCAAACATGCAAGTCCCGAGGATGCTATTGATAGACACAAGATGATCATGAATTTTTCCCGCCGCTCCTTCAGAGTGAATAATATCGAGTAAACGCAGAACGTTCGTATTTGGCGTCCTGTTTCCCTCCTTTGGCCTAACCTTCAACTTTCGGGAGGGAGGTCTCCTTGAGCGTCACGGTTGACACGTTACGTTGACCGCCACGGAACAAAGTGCGAGGGAAAGCGAGGAGGGGGTGCGTGGAAGCCCGAGCAAGCGCGGAGCAAACGCCGACGCTTACACCCTGCAGGCAGCGCCTCGTTCGTTCGCCGCGCAATGGCTTTCAAGTCCCGGTCCTCTCCTTGATCTCTTTCTCGATCGTGATGCTATTGTTGCTACGTATACGTGGCGAGTATGCGTATACCGGTCACGCATACGAGTAAGAAAGAGCAGTACTGCACTGCGAGGTCTAGGTGTGATACAAGAGGGGCTGCGCGCGAGCGACGGCGCGATCGGCCGAGAGAGTGTCGGCGGGCGATCGACGAAGGTCGGCCCAAAGTCGCCGCGGTCGACCGAGCGTCGGCGCGCGAGTGGCGGATACGAATGACCAAGACATCTTATTATTATTAGGAAGAGTAGTCTACAGCAATTAGTACACTCGTGCCGCTGGAGATGAGAGTAGCAGGTAGGGCAACAAACAAGTTGTAGGAGCGCGAGTACGTGTACCAGGCGATCAGCAGAGCTGGACGGGTGCCGGGCGTCGGACCTCCGGGGCAGGATCCCCGGCGCGATGTTTCCTCTCCAAGCACACCACGGGTCTGCCTGTTTCCTACCATATCCTTGCGCTTTCGTGCCAAGCTGCTGCTACTGTAGCATTGCCCGCCGGAGACTTCTTACGCATCGAAAGGCAGGAGCTTCCGGTACGGGGTTCGGGTTTTTTTTTTTTTTTTTTTTTCATCCCATTCATTATCTTCGCAAGTCTTCTTCTCTCTCTCCTTCCAACTCGTAACTCAGATCCGGGGTCACATAGCAGGCTCTTCTCCCCCCTTCCCGCTACGGTACGTGCCTTCATTTTTTTATCGCGAGAAGATTTCAGCCTTTTCTTCCCTCGTCGACTCGCATCGAATTGTGCCTACCCACGCTGCAAGGCGCTCTCAACAATTGAATCCCCTTTTTTTATTTTTGCAAATAAAGTCAAAGTCCGACCCTCCTGGGGCTCGAACCCAGGACTCAAACAAGTAGAATTCGAGGTTAACCACTTGAACCACCGGGGCGACCGGCTTGGACCCTACTGGTATGACAGAGTCGTACATTCACCCAGTCGGTTGCGGAAAATATTTCTACATCAAGTGCCCTCTTTGGATAAGGCTCTGACGACGAGAAGCAGCCCAAAACCAGCGATGGCGGTGCGGATCACAACGAAACACTACCGATCAAGGATGCGTATGCACGTCAGCTTGCTAATTCGACTCTCACCTAGAGGACTTGAACTTCGAATTGGCACTTGCTTGCTGGCACTGATTGCCTGGGGGGCATTAGGTTTTATTGTCCCCTGTCCCCTACTGACTCCCTATTGATATCATAGAAATGCCTTCTAAGTTTTGGGGAACCCAGTTTCGCGAGGTACGTAATTTATCCGGAGCAGCACTCGTCACCATAGCACTGCTGCTACCACCAGTAGACGTACCATCTCCAAGAACATACTTAAGTGGTGGAAAGGAGACTTCCTTAGCGCGGGGTGGGGAAAGACGAGATCGCCAGCTTTTGCAGGAGCTGGCCGGGGGCACTAGCGTAAGGGGAGACGATGACGCGATCGAACAAATCCCCGACTACTCTAGAGAGCCTTGGCCAGGAGCAGCAGGAGCCGCAGTCCGGCAGGATTGCGGGCACTACCTCGCTGGCGAACCAGGGGGGGGGTGGCGCGGGAGACAGAGTAGCCAGCTCGGCCCGCCTCCTGTCGGTAAGCCGACATAGTGGAGCGGGAGATGGGGGAGGGAGGAGATGGAGACTGGCAGCCGCTTCGACTACGGTCGTACTGGTGTCGCTGATGGCTGCTGTTGGCATCCTGTGAGTTCGTTTGCACGTGTACCTGTTCGCGGGTGTGGGTTGGTTGGTGCGTTGTGGTGGGTGGCCTCCAAGCTGCAAGCGAAGCACGAGTTTTGTAGTGCACTGCTTGACAGAGATTCCCCACAGGGCAACCAGCGCTCCTCGGTGATGGCCAGGGCACGGTAGCAAGCAGTAGTAGTAGCAGCTCGAGCCTGTTGCGGATCACATTTGTCGTGTGATACAATACAGGATCAATTGGCCGTTCCACTGCTGCCCGCCGTTTCCTTGGGCTCTGAATCAACCTGCTCACATCAAGATGCTGGTCATCGGAGTAATTTATTTTCTCTCCCAGAGCTAAAATATGAATATCAATATTAATACTCGTATCAATAGTGTACTGCTGTGGATCTACCCGTGATGGCCTTCGTGTTCACTGTCACACATGCTCGCACTCCCCCGAGCAACATTTATGGAGGGCCTGGCCTGGAGCCTAGCTGGCATATCTATGCGTGTACCGCTTGATCCCCACAGCTTCTGCCTTTTCTCCTGCACCTCGCCTCGGTTCGTCGAGCGTACGTGTATGGTAGCCTTCCTTGTTCTGGTGAGTGTATGATACCCGTGGTACTCGTACGTACCAGGTATCATATATTCGCGAGGAGGAGAACAAAGTTCATCAGAATTTGACCGATCTACTCAATCTTTAGAATTTTTTACGTGTGTTTTCGCGAGATTTCGCTATAATTGTCTGCATTTTGAACTTTCGACCGAAGAAATTATTGTACGTAGAACAATACAGATCATTCGCGCCAGTACACGTACCTATACTACAGAAGTAGAATCTCGGACGAGTCTTTTTTACCATGGTTCCATATTATACCAAATTGACGAATACCTGGTATTAATACCATGTTCGGAAGTATTATATAAACACTGGTACGATAATACTATCGCAATACCTGGTGTGATAAGTAATAATAAGAGATGTTTTCGTGTTGCATTCTACCTGGTACACACGTCTATACCCAGCGACATCGAGCTAAGCCCTAGCGAATAAAGGTCGCCGAAATCGGTTTGGGGCATGCGCCCTAAAGTGCGCCGCAGGCAAACCCCCCCCCGGGTAAGGCACGCTGTAAAGCATTTGCCTTAAGTGCCATTTCATGCCTTGAATGCCTTATGTGGCTAAGGCAAATGCCTTAAAAATATGCCTTAGACGTGCCTTGCAGCCCTATTTCACCCTATAGCGCGCGTTTGATACGTAAAGGAGTGGACACATAGGTTAGGTACGGTTTATGCATCACATAATCGAGCACACCCAGTGTCCGTACGCCCGTACCATGCGCACTGATTCCTCGTCCTGTCGGGATTGTTGTTGTTAACATTAACTCATTGCCACGATGCAGTCGGTGGTGACAGGTGACAGGACAGGCTCCACCAAGTCTGGAGTGGAATACGTATCAGTATTGCCCCCGAGGAGGGACAAATAAAACGGAAAAGTACACATACCTGTACACAGAAAATGCTTGTATTAGTAGTGTGTGTGTGTGTGTGTGTGTTCTTCACATTAAACCGTTCTTTCTACCCGTCGACATCCACCACAACCAGTGTCCGTGCCGATTCTTCCATCCTAGAAGAGATACAAGTTCTGTGGTCACAAAGCTACGCCACAGAGATACTACGTTGCCACGTGTGCAGTGTGAACTGCAGTGGGCAATGCAAAGCCATGTCATCATACTAGATACGACAGGCACGACATACGCAATCTATGAAATAGTGAAACGAAAAGAAACAATCAAAGAGAAAACAAAAACAAGGTAGACAAGTCGAAAAAGAAAAAGAAGAAAAATGAAAGCAAAATCTAAGAGAAACAATCTGTCGTGCCCCCCCCCCCGCAGGCGAGGTGGCCTACACTTGAAAAAGAACGAGCTGGAAAAAAGAAGAAATAACAAAAAACACCACTGCTTGTGAACAGAGTAAGACAAAGAACCAAGGAGAAAGTAACAAGGAAAAATAACAAAGGGGAAATAACAGGCAGACCAAAGCCCAAAGCACCTTCTAGGTGGCGGCAGCAGCTTGTGGTACGAGTAGTATAGCCAGGTTCTCCCTGCTAATCCGCCTGGTACCTTGCTACCCAGACTGCCGTCTCCGCCCTGCGTTCGTCAACTATGCCCAGCCCCTTGGCGTCAGACAATACGAGCCGAGCAGAGCAGGTTCGTCTTCCAACCACGCCACACGGCTCCTTGAGTACGGCTTATCAATCAGAAAAGGAAGAGGAAGAGAAAAAATAATATGAAAATCACGGAGAGTCAGCGCAAGAAAGAAAAAAAAACAAGACTAAAAGAGAAGACAAGGGAAGACCACGTTCGAGCCAGCTGCACCAGTTGGTAGCACTAGTAGTATGGTCATATTCTACTTCCTAGTCGACTTGGTGCCTTGCTACCCTGTCTGCCATCTCCTTCCTACTTTCGTCTACCGCCGTTTCCCTTCTACCCCTCCTGTTCCCCCCCCTCTCCGCATTCACTCGGTCGGGCTTTATGCCACTTCTCCTGTTGCCCCCTCCCCCCCCGTTCCTTTGGGCACCATCCACGGCGGATGCGCGGCGCTGTCTACTCATCTCAGCCTCTGCCTCGTGCCACCTCACCATGAACCGTTCGGCTGCTTCAAGTACAGCAATATAATGCCCGAGGGTACCAGGTAGTATCCAGGGATGTACGTTACGGCAGATGTGCGGGATTTGTTTCGGGAAATTAGGAAAATTCCGAGATATCAACTTTTTGTGACGTGCGGCTTTTACCGTAAAACCGGGGATGAAGAATAACCATCTCCGGGTTTCCAATATGTCCCATGATAAACTCAATGAAAATACCATGATCGCAAAAACAAGTATGCCTCTTAAGACTTGCACGCGTGTACCTGCTCATGCTCGATGAACACACTTCGGTCTAGTGTCAGGTATACGAGATACGAGGTTACTGCTCGTCCTGAGCATCTTGCACTTGAAGTCATGCTCTATTAATAGTGCGAATTTCAAGGGCTGTGTTTCGTAAAATCCACGAACTTGAGACGCCTCTCACGCGCCCTTGCGTCCTCGGCTGTCCGTAGAGGGACTGAATTGGGAGGCGAACTACCCAGGCACCCCCAGAAGGAAGACCCGCCTTCAAACATTCTGCGTATTGCGCGCCGGGCGCTGCGCTCTGCGCTGTGTCCTGCGCTTCTTGCCTTCGCTGCTGCTGCTGCTGCTGCTGCTTTAAGTCGTATACGCGAGGGGTTTCTAGGTGGAGGCTGTTTACTACTGGGGATTCGCGACACATTTTTTTTGCTGCAAAACAAACTGGTTACGCACGGCAGACCTTCGTTAAGCGTTGTTACGCGCAACACCGTAACGCGCATCCCTGGGAGTCAAAGATGTCGGGAGACAGGACTTTCAACCCTTGACAGACAGCAGTTTTGCCTTGACATGCCGTGACTGACACCAAACTACTAGGTTTTAGTGTGGAACACTTCGGCCCTACACTCTTGACACCGCAGGTTTTGCCTTGCTTGACATGTCTCCCGACATCTTTGCTGGTAGTTGCTGAATCGAATCGTATACGAACCTCAGACGAGCAATAAAAGTGTAATAACCAAAAACGGGCAAACCCGGTCGTTTTCGAGTCAACAACGGGTACAAGAACACACACACACAACCTGGAACAATCAAGTTAAAAACACACCTCACGAGCCACGCGACTGGCTAAAATAAAATAGTACCTGGTAATCGTTTTAAAAACCCCTTTAGAACCGCAGTCCCGTTTTGGGAACAAACTACTTGAAATTGGACTGGTTTGTCCCCACGTATGGGACTGTGGCTCTAAAAGGGTTAAAGGGATAACGACCCTTGTGCACCTGTAAATGACTGTTATTCCTGGCTCTGAGTCGTTTTTGGTTATTGGTTTTGCTTAACCACTCGCCTGTAGTGTGCTTCTCTATTGTGCTTCCGTTCTATTGCGAGCTATTTCACCTTCCGCGTCGTTTCAATGCAATTCAACCATTCAACCACAAGGCTGCCTAGGGTACGTGCGTCTGTAGAGCGTCTATACGTGCTACACCAAGTACAAAACAAACGCTGGACACCAGAAAGAACTCTGCGTTTTTTTGTTTCATATCATACGTAGAATGTTTTTTTCTTTCATAGAATGTGTGTGTCGTGCTTGTCGTATCGAGCAGTATCATGACATGGCATTGCATTGTCTACTTAGGCCACTTCTTATGCAGTCGGATTTGGAGTCAGTTGGAAATGGTGCTATCAGCACGTTCGCATGAGCTTTTGCCCCGAAAATATGTGAAACTGCTGTTCCACGCCTCAGAACGATTCTCCAAGACCTATATAGAGCTGTTTCCCGCTTCTCCAGGTGACCAGTTGCACAAAATCACCTTCGGTACTTTTCCGATCCAACTGGGTCAAATACGATTTTACGATCAGGGATCGGATCGGAAAAAACAAACTTTTTTTTCCGATCCAATCGGGGTTTTTAATCGTATTTGACCCAGTTGGATCGGAAAAGTACCGGAGGTGATTTCGTGCAACTGGGCACCTCGAGAAGCGGGACACAGCTCTAGAGTGATGGGTCTTGGAGGAAAGTCCAGGTCATTCTGAGGCGAGAAACAGCAACTTCGCACATTTTCGGGGCAAAAGCTCGTGTGAACGTGCCGATAGCACCATTTCCAACTGACTGCAAATCCGACTGCATAAGAAGTGGCCTTACTGCTGTGTACAAGGTGTGTGTGTGTTCTTCACATTAAACCGTTCTTTCTACTGACTAAAGCGAGGAGCGAACAGTTCATTAGGGACGAGAATGGCACGATCCTGCGGGATAAGGTGCGAATTCGTGAACGATGGGCGGGGTTTTACCACAAACTCTTGAACACGAAGTCGCTGAAACTCGATCCCACGATCATCGACCTCTTGCCACCGCGACCGCCTAAACTGTCGCTTGAAGATGAACCATCCATAGACGAGATGACCGAAGCACTTAAGGGGATGTCGAATTGGAAAGCTGTCGGGCCAGATGGTCTCCCGGTCGAACTCCTAAAAATCGACCACCCGGCATTCGCCCAGCGCTTTCACAACATCCTTGTCAATGTTTGGTTAACAGGAGAAGTCCCTCAGCAATGGAAAGATGCGATCATCAAGGTCCTTCACAAAAAGAAGGATCGAACTGACTGCAACAACTATAGAGGGATTTCGCTTGTTGCCCACGCAGGCAAAGTGTTGTTGAAAATCGTCGCGTCCCGCCTCGGCAACTACTGCGAGACCGAGGAACTACTCCCCGAGGACAGTGCGGCTTCCGCCCCGCACGATCAACGATTGATATGTTGTTCGTCGTGCGCCGGCTGCAAGAGCTCGGACGACAGAGGAAAATCCCCTTATACGTGTGCTTCATCGATCTGCAGAAAGCGTACGACTCTGTCGACCGAGAGCTGTTATTTTTTTATTTTTTTTTTTATTTTTTTTTCCATCCCATTTATTATCTTCGCACATCTTCTTCTCTCTCTCCTTCCAACTCGTAACTCAGATCCGGGGTCACACCGCAGGCTCTTCTCCCCCCTTCCCGCTACGGTACGTGCCTTCATTTTTTATCGCGAGAAGATTTCAGCCTTTTCTTCCCTCGTCGACTCGCATCGAATTGTGCCTACCCACGCTGCAAGGCGCTCTCAACAATTGAATCCCTTTTTTTTTTTTTTTTTTTTTGCAAATAAAGTGAAAGTCCGACCCTCCTGGGGCTCGAACCCAGGACTCAAACAAGTAGAATTCCAGGTTAACCACTTGAACCACCGGGGCGACCGGCGGTACTCACACGCTTTGGCGTACCAACCAAGATGCTGAGAATTATCCGTAATTTCCACGATGGCATGCGGGCTCGCGTGCGTACTGATGACGGCGAGCTCTCGGAATGGTTTGATGTTACGCAAGGGCTGCGGCAAGGCTGTGTACTATCACCGTTACTGTTCAACGTGTTCTTCGCTGCTGCGTTACACGTCGTACTAGTACGCTTCACCCAAGACGAAGCCATTGTAAGGGATTTGGTCCAACTCTGGGAAGCTGGAGTAGTTCGAACAGGGAAGGAGGAGCCATTGGCGTGCGTGCGAAGGTCTGTATGGGGCATGTTGTACGCCGACGATGCAGGAATTGTCTCGAAGTCGGCTGAAGGGCTCGCAAAAATGATGACAGTCATCGTGACTGTCTTCGAAGCAGCAGGCCTCACGGTGTCGGAAAAGAAGACTGAGACAATGGTCCTACAAACACCAGACCGGACAACCCTCGCACCACCGCTCGTCATCGAAGCGGCAGGTCAGAGGTATAAGCAGACGACCCAGTTCTTATACCTAGGCGGCGTTATCCACGAAAACGCTGACCTCTCGCTCGAAATCGACCGACGGATCCGCCTCATGCGAGCATGCCTCAAACGGTTCGGCCCGGAGTTGTATGATAGGACGACCGCCCCCCTTAGCCTTAAAGTCCGAATGCTGAAGGCCGAGGTGATTGAGACCCTGCTGTACGGGTGTGTGACGTGGACCCTCAGAGCGGAACACTTTGCCAAGCTTCGAACGGCTCACCACCAAGTCCTGTTGCGAGTCATTGGCTTCCAGCGCCGACTTCATACTGACCATGCCACCCTCTCGTACGCGAAGGCCCTCAAGATGACAACACGTTGCGAGAGCATCGAAACGACCATTCGTAAACGGCGGCTCTTCTTTGCGGGGGGCGTGGCACGGCAAAGCAAGGAGCGATTGCCCAATCGGGTAATGTTCGGGACGATAGCTGGTGGGGAGAACCCGAGACCAGGCGGACAGTGTAAGACTTGGCATAGATGCATAGTCGAAGACCTTAGGGAGTTCCGAGCCACCGAAGGGTCAACGGAAGTTGCCCCCTTGGTGTTTGGAGTTGAGACCGCGTTGTGGTCCACTGCAGCCAAAAAGGTGGGAAAGTGGTACCGGGGGATCCTTGAAGCAGCCGAACGGTTCATGGTGAGGTGGCACGAGGCTGAGGCTGAGATGAGTAGGCAGCGCCGCGCATCCGCCGTGGATGGTGCCCAAGGGAACGGGGGGGGAGGGGGCAACAGGAGAAGTGGCATAAAGCCCGACCGAGGGAATGCGGAGAGGGGGGGGAACAGGAGGGGTAGGAGGGAAACGGCGGTAGACGAAAGTAGGAAGGAGATGGCAGACAGGGTAGCAAGGCACCAAGTCGACTAGGAAGTAGAATATGACCATACTACTAGTGCTACCAACCGGTGCAGCTGGTTCGAACGTGGTCTTCCCTTGTCTTGTCTTCTTGTTTTTTTTTTTTTTTTTTTTTTTTTTGCGCTGACTCTCCGTGATTTTCATATTATTTTTTCTCTTCCTCTTCCTTTTCTGATTGATAAGCCGTACTCAAGGAGCCGTGTGGCGTGGTTGGAAGACGAACCTGCTCTGCTCGGCTCGTATTGTCTGACGCCAAGGGGCTGGGCATAGTTGACGAACGCAGGGCGAAGACGGCAGTCTGGGTAGCAAGGTACCAGGCGGATTAGCAGGGAGAACCTGGCTATACTACTCGTACCACAAGCTGCTGCCGCCACCTGGAAGGTGCTTTGGGCTTTGGTCTGCCTGTTATTTCCCCTTTGTTATTTTTCCTTGTTACTTTCTCCTTGGTTCTTTGTCTTACTCTGTTCACAAGCAGTGGTGTTTTTTGTTATTTCTTCTTTTTTCCAGCTCGTTCTTTTTCAAGTGTTGGCCACCTCGCCTGCGGGGGGGGGGGCACGACAGATTGTTTCTCTTAGATTTTGCTTTCATTTTTCTTCTTTTTCTTTTTCGATTTGTCTACCTTGTTTTTGTTTTCTCTTTGATTGTTTCTTTTCGTTTCACTATTTCATAGATTGCGTATGTCGTGCCTGTCGTATCTAGTATGATGACATGGCTTTGCATTGCCCACTGCAGTTCACACTGCACACGTGGCAACGTAGTATCTCTGTGGCGTAGCTTTGTGACCACAGAACTTGTATCTCTTACTCGTATAGGATTGAAGAATCGGCACGGACACTGGTTGTGCTGGATGTCGACGGGTAGAAAGAACGGTTTAATGTGAAGAACACACACACACGTCGATGTACACAATAATCCAGGCAGCCGCAGGTGTTTTATCTGCGGGTAATTTTCCCTCAGAAGCGGGTACATTGTTCGTTGTTGGTCAATCAAGTGCGTGATAGCTACTGCGTGATGGCGTGATGGCTCGTAGGGTGTTTGTGGTTCGCTTCCAGGCTGTAACCGTTTTGACTCCAAACGGACCGTCTGTATCCGTTTTTGGTTTTTGCCCAAAATAAAAATTAAGAAGGTGAGATGAACATATGTGCGTATCGAATACGTATGATACGCCTATCGAGTCGCAACTGAAACCTACAGCAGTAGGAGACACGATAATGACAATAGTAACAATAACAGTACCTGGTACCTGGTAACAAATAATAATACCCCGTGGACGGGATGAAACCAATCGAGGTCGGAATCGGAGTCGGACTCGAAAGGGGAAGAACAAAAAAAAAAAACGGTACCAGGTGGAAACTAAGACAGAGGAACAAGAAAGCAAGAATGAAAAGCAAACAAGATTCGTAAATCGTTACCGGTACTTTGAAGAACTTTTATTTTTGCCGTTTTTGCAGAAAAGTCCCCCAAATTTATACCTCGGGAGAGTTTCGTCGAGATGTATTTTTCGTACAAAAAAAAAATGCGCAAACAGTCTCATACGCAGACGTGTAGGCTCGCAAGCAACGCAGGGGGGTGTGGCACGAAGCTAAAAGACAGAGTCAGCGACCAAGAAGAAAAAGGAAGCAAACAGATGAGAACGGAAACACGAAAAAACGAAAAAGAGAAACGAAGGAACAAAGGGAAAAGCGGGAGCAAAAATAAAAATATGCGGTAGGGAGGCACTGGGGCATAATATAGAGAGGTAAGGGGCGTCCGGGCGGCACTATGCTCACTGCTTGGGTCTCAACAGAGGGGACGCATCATGACGATGATGGCCACACCCAGGCGTCAGTCTATTGGGCAGACCGCCTGTTCCTCCTCCCCCCCCCCCCCTCCCTTCTCTACGCCCCCCCCCCCCCCCCCGCGCGTGCATGGGCGTCAACCGTTAGAGTCGCGGTTGTGACCGCCCTGTGTCGCTCTACCGCTGCCTCCCCCTCAGCCTTGTGCCATCTCCACATGAAGACCTCCGACCCTTCCTCAGTCCGTCGAAACCATCTGCCGACCTTCTGTGCGGCCTCGTTTCTTCCTTCGAACTTGATGCCGAACGCCTTGAAGTTCTTCTTCCCACTCCTGTCCCCCGTAGAGTGGGCCTTACCCCCGACCATCTCCCCAAACATCACCCTCCTCGCCAGACGGGCGCTCCCCTCTCGTACGCGCCACGAAGCCCGCGAACGGCATCCGTCGTCTTCTTACCTTGGTCTCGAGCGATATCGGATTATGTCCTGAGGAGCGCCTTGGCATAGCGTGGGGTGTGGCCTTCGCGTTGTCGTTTCCGCCAGCAGAGGCACCGGAGGAGCGTTCGGTGGTGGACCTTCTGTAGTTTGTCGTATCCTGCCTTGCTCCGGCTCCGCGTGCCGCCTCCGTACAGCGGTACGTAGCGTCTCGATCACCTCGGCTTTCAGCATCCTGCACATTCTGGCACAAGCGTACACCCGGACGGCCATAGATTTGTTTCATCTTGTACCGCTCGAAGCAGGCCCGTGCGCTTTGGAGCCGAGGCGTTACCTCGACACGTGTGAGGTGCCAATCAATCTGCGCCGATCGCCCCGCCCAAGGACACAAAACTCGGCCATTTGTTTGTGCACCTGGCCGGCTGCAGTGACGGCGAATGGCATGCCCCCGGCCCCTACTTTCGTTTGTAGGCACATGATCTCCGTCTTGGCCTCCGAGACCGTCAACCCGAACGCCACACACGCAGTCGCGATAACCGCCAGCATCCTCTCCAACCCTCCTGATGATCGCGATGCAATATGCCCCGCATCGTCAACGCACAGCAGTCCTCAGAACATATGGGCCTCCTCCTCCTCCTCTTCCTCCTCCTCCTCCTCCGTATGTACAGCAGTCACCACTTGCAGCACCAAACATCTGAGTAGAGACGCCTCGAAATCATCTCGAAAATCGCCACCCACTACCCACTGCTGTGGGACAAACAAAAAAGAACGAACTATTAATAAATCAGCGGGGTGATACGTGAGTGAGCACATGGAATTTGAAATCGAAGTGCCACCGATGCCTATTAATATTTTACTAGTGCTAGTGCATACCGGTAACTGACACGAAAGAGGACAAACAAACAAAAAACTCTTTTGAAACGAGTAGAAAGAAACGGACATCGTCTATAAACAGAAATCATAAAAATCAAACGTAATCATGGAATGAGACAGAAATAACACAAGATCACAAAAGCGAGAGAGAGAAAGAGAGAGAGAGAGGAAGGACGCTTTCCTACGTATACTTCAGATCAACTCAACTAGGTGGTGCTGACGAGATGGTAATCCGGAGACCCAAAATCAACCTCATACCTGAAACCACCATGGAATTCGGGGCAGCAATAGGATGCTCTATACCACTTGTCTACGCGTGCTATACGGATTGCAATTAGGGGTAGGTACGATAGGGGTTGCAAGTAGGGGTGGCTACGATAGGGGTTGCAAGTAGGGGTGGCTACGATAGGGGTTGCAATCAGGGGTAGCTACGATAGGGGTTGCAATTAGGGATAGCTACGATAGGGATTGCAATCAGGGGTGGCTATGATAGGGGTTGCAATTAGAGACAACTACGATAGGGGTTGCAAATAGGGGTAGCTGTGATAGGGGTTGCAAGCAGGGGTAGCTGCGATATGGGTTGCAATTAGGGGTACCATTTTTTGCTGTTTGTTTCCGACTGGCGGGCCCTCCTCATCTGATGAACTACGGCGCATTAACTACCCATATCGTATCGCGGTGTGTTGTACCAACTCTGTCCGGAAATATAGGGTGCGTTTGATGTTCTTGTCGAATTACAAACAGGGATTATATTTGAGGCCATAATGGTACTACCATTTTTTGGGTGAGGCTGGGGGAGTCAAGGTATGAGACTCGCTCTCCTCATAACCCCTTCATATGGGACTGCAGGCCCGTTTTCGGCACGAAGCGATCATTTTTTTTCACTAAGATTGTCCCCGGAACGAGACTGCGGGTCCTATAAAAGGGTCAAGCGAGAAAGAATGCCTCTCAGACAATATTGGTGCTATGCAGACACCCCTCTATGTACCCTGGGAAGCGTCGGGTTCCTCTTTCAACTTTTTCAGGGCAAATTGCGTTCACGTCTTGGAGACAAACTACTCTGAATTTGAGTGGTTTGTCCCCTATACGGGACTGCAGTTTTTTCCTTAGAAGGGTCAGGTCGCTCTGGAACTTCAAGGCCTCTGCCACACGAGCCGCGTCTCCCTTCCCCTCTTCTGCCTTCGATGACGGCGGGGTCAGCAATATCGATGTCCCGCGCGCGCCCCTCCCTTGTTTTCCCTTTTTGCTCCCGCGCTTCACAGTCTCTTTCTACCGTTGCATGGCCGCAGGCAGCCCCCTCTCTTCGCCTCCGCCTCCTTCCCCTTCTCCTCCTCCCCCTCCTTCCTCCCTGTGCCACTTGTCTGCAAACAAACCCCACACTTCGAACTGATCAGAATCCCCAATTTCATTTCCTATTACGGGGGACCGTAGTATATAGGACCTACGGTATACCTTGGTACACAAAAACCTATATGTTTCCCTTTTTTTACTAACAATATTTGGTCCTATTCCCTATGGTCCCCCGTAACATTACTAGAAGCGTTTTCTCGAGAAACGTGGCTGTAGCCCCGAAGGCTATATAGCTATACAAGGGTCCCATACGCTGCCCTGTTTGTCCCCCCCCCCTTGCATTTTGCGCGAGTGTTTTTTTTTTCTCTGTGAGATCACCACACCCCCCCCCCCCCCCCTCCCCCCCGGCCTGTATTATCGGGAGAATTTTGGGTGTTCTGCCTGCTGAACGTGAGCATGACACGGCCACCGTAACCCCTTTTACTGTGAAACCGTAGACACCTGGCACCTCGGGCAGATGAGGATCTATCTATCTACTGTAGATGATCTGTCATGTCGATCATCTATTAATAGTTCATCACCTGCCATTGTGGGAGGTTGTGCAGGATCTGCTTATGTACCGTATTACGGGGGACCATAGCTCATACCAGGTAGGACCTAATATTGTTAATGTAAATGGTTAAATATATACCTGGTAGTTCTTTTATGTATACCACAGGTCCCATTAACCATGGTCCCCCGTAAAATAGTACAGATACAACCAAACCAAAACTGATGTGCTAGATATATCATGCAGATTGTGCGGCTCCCACCCGTCAACATGAGCTGGATCGTACAGATCATACAATATCGGGAATAGATATATTTTCCTTGAAACGTCTACATACAGTAGTAGACCATGAGGTGAGAATGATCTGCAGATGATCTATCGAAGGCGTGTGATTGATTCCCGCTCTATATTCCAAGGAATTTGTCCTCGAAGGTGACGGCTGTTACTGCTGTCTGTATACAGAGGGAATGATCGTCTCCTGCCGGCCGCGAAAAGTTGAACATTTATTACTGCTGTAGAGCATGCACAACCATGGATCATACCTTACGTATATACGGTGACTTATTTATTTTTTTCACTGGGCTCCTCCCCCGTTCACCGCAAGGAACACGATAGACGTACACGTACATACCCCCGCTGCCCGTCGTTCGTACCGATATTGCATAGAGTAAAACACTATCACACTAGGGTGATAAGATATCACACACCCTGAGACGAATTTCAGACCCGGTTTCCTCCAAAACATGCCTTAAGGGCCCATCTTAACGGGGGGGTTTTACTTTTTTCAAATTGATTTCTTCGTTTTTTTTTCTAATTTTAAGTTGCATGTGATTGGCCGAAGAGTGAACGACCAAGCAGGCAAATTAGAAAAATCGATTTTGAGTGAAAAGTCCACACCCTGTATAACTTTAAATAATACCTGGTAACTAACTTAGTTAGTTGTTTGCCAGACAACAACCCGCTAGTTGTCTGCAAACAACTAGTTGCACACGATTCTGGACGAATAGTTGTCTACAGGCAACTAGTTGCGCACGATTCTGAACCAATAGTTGTCTGCAGACAACTAGTTGCGCACGATTCTGAACCAATAGTTGTCTAGTAGTTGCCTACGATTCTGAACCAATAGTTGCAACTAGTTGCCTACGATCCTGGACGGATAGTTGTCTACAGGCAACTAGTTGCGCACGATTCTGAACCAATAGTTGTCTGCAGGCAACTACTCTGTCTGCTGGCAACTACTGGCCCGGGTAGTTGTTAATATACAACCAACCATGGTTGCCCGGGTAGTTGTCAAGAATAGAACAACGGGTCCCTCGGCTGACGCATGTGTGTGCCACGTGTGCACGTACATATGTGAGTGTGCACATCACACCCCACGCACACACACAACACAACACAACACACGAGCGACCAAGCGCACCAACGGCGGCTGTTCCACCAGCCGCCCCTACACCAGACTGCTGTATTGTAGCTACGTTCCAGCCGCATTTCGTATTTCGATGTTTTTGTTTTGGGCTCGGCAGTGACGAGGATAAGGATAAGGGTTATTATTGCTGTCCTAGTTGGTACGAGCCATATGCTAACGAGAGTACCCGTTTCGTGTTTTGCATTTTGTTTTCCTGTCTGTTTGGCGACGATGGCAAAAGCAAGCATCAGCGTCATTCTGGGATTACTGCTGTAGTGTGGATGGTTGTTCTGGAGATCGCTCCCGCGTAGCAGGGGGGTCGTGGCCATCAACCCCATTGGACGTGATGCGTATAAGTCAAAGCAGCAGCACTGACCTACACATCGACCTTTGAACTGTCATGTTTGCGCGTAGAATGATAATGTGTGCGTCCGGCCTTTCTACACATGGCATACATACATGCGTCTGCCACCTATCCTGCACAGATACGACCACACACTACCATTACATACTGCTGTTTCGTCTTCATATTTTACAACTAAGTCAACTTAGTTAGTTGTTTGCCAGACAACTACCCGCTAGTTGTCTGCAGGCAGCTAGTGGCCTACGATTCTGGACGGATAGTTGTCTGCAGACAACTAGTTGCGCACGATTCTGAACCAATAGTAGTCTACAGACAACTAGTTGCCTACGATTCTGGACGGATAGTTGTCTGCAGACAACTAGTTGCGCACGATTCTGAACCAATAGTTGTCTACAGGCAATTAGTTGCCTACGATTCTGACCCAATAGTTGTCTGCTGGCAACTAGTTGCACACGATTCTGGACGAACAGTTGTCTGGCAAACAACTACCAACTAGCATAGTTATATAGGGTGTGAGTCTTTTGGGATTTTTTTCGTGTGATTTTTTTTATTTCAATTTGGAATTTGGTACTTGGTCTTGACGTAGCATGTTCATGATGGGTCAACACCCTCGGTGGAATCTTGGGCGATTCTTGGCCGCTTCGGTGACCACGATCGAGGCGATAAAACGCGAACCTCAACGGGGGGTGACCGGAGCAAAAGCCGCGCCCACGCCCACACACATAGGACATTGTACCCCGGCGGTGGCGCCTCAAAAGTAATCATGGCGGCCGCAATCCCATTTTTTCGGCTTGCTCGATCGACCAACAGTCACGAAAACGAGCAAACGAGCAACGAAACGGAGGTTACGCTCGAGACCTCGATAGCTGCGCCACCTCTGCTGTTCCGCACGTGGCGCTTGAGGGCTTCCTCCGCCCACCCAAGACACCCTGAGAGTGATAGCTTCCTATCCTGCGCGACTAAAAAGAAAAAGAGGCTGGCGGCGGCGCGCACGCGGCAGCGCAAACCTTCGCTCTCGTCTACGCGCGTCGTTGTTTTGTCGGCTGGGCGTTGTGTGCCGCGGTGCATTTTTTTCCGAAATATTTTTTTATTGACAACTATTAATATTTTGATAGTACGCTGTTCCCCGATAGGACAGAAACACGTTTTTTTTTCGATTTCAAATTAAAGTTCATTGAAATTTAAAATTTTACTTCCATATGGCGTTCCCCGTTGAGATGGGCCGTGAGGGGCATACACAACGAAAATAGCGATTTTTTTTAAACGATTTCGTCGAGGAGAAGGTTGCATAGACAGCTGTATCGCTCGGCGTACTCAGTACGCCGTCCCAGTTATCGAGAAACTAAGCTTTGAAAATAGTCCGAGGGGGTGTGTTATATTATCACCCTAGTGTGATAGTGTCATTCGGTGCTACTCTCGGCGGAAACGTAAGCACCGTTGGGTCTTCGTATTCATCCATAAACGATGGTTATATTGCCGGCCAGAGTAGCACGCCTGACATAGGGCTGCTTTCCCATCACTCACGTACAGTAGTATACATGGTGATGTTATTGAAACCTGCTAAAAATAATGCATCCTTTTGTCGGGTGTCGTGCGCTCGACACGTACCGAACGAACAGCCTCCCGAGTCGGCCGGAAGCGATTCCGACGGGTGCCGCAGCCGCAGCGGCCGCCGCCGCCGTTGCTGCTGCTGGAGGCGCTCGAGATGGCGTGGCGAGTGCCGGGTCGTTGCAAATGGGAGTTGCTGCTTCCTCGTCGATGTGGGATGTGGATGAGCCGGCCGACGATCGATCAGGTGTGCGTGTTGTGATTGCCGGGACGGGTTAAGGGTGGGTCGTGAGGATCGGGGTGGCGGTGAGCTTATGGGTATGTCGAGGTGGGGTAGGGGTGGGGGTAGAGTGGGGTGAAGGTTGGGGTGGGTCGGTGTCGGGGTCGGGGTTGGGGTTGGGTGGGGGTCGGCGGGGGGGGTGAGGGTGGGCGGGGGGCGATGTCGGTGTCGGTGTTATTGGTTGGTCACCGCTGGGGTGTGCGCTTGCAAAGGCATGGAAGGTAAGAGGAAGGAGAGAGGGACGGAGGGACGGAGGCGGTTGTAAGTGGAGGGAGGGAGGACGGGGGGGCGGGGTGGGGGGAGAGAGAGAGAGGTAGGGTGCGTTTGATAGAGAGAGAGAAAAAAACCTCACTCCCATGGCATGCTGTAGTTGCAAGAGGTTATATCCCGATCGATACAACTTTGTGAAATTACCGAGAACCTCCCCGCCCCCCCCCCCCCTCCTTCCCCCTCGATCGCCGCCGCCAACGCCCGTCCTCATCGTTACATACACCGGGCATACGCGGTGGAACGCTGGGCAGTGTATCGACGAAATCTTCTCGACGGTAGGCCAAAGCTCCGGGGACTACCCGCTAACCCCGGTAACCCTCGGGGGCAGGCGCCGACAGCCAAACGACCGCCGGCGGAGCCGGCCATGCTGAACGATTTTTCGAAGACCCCTGTGACCAACCTCGACCTCGACGATGTGGTGGTGCGTCTCCTTTTTTTTATTCTGGCCGAGAGGGGGAGGGGAGGGGGGTGGGGGGGTTGAGATTCGAGCGGAGATGTATGTGTGTTGGAGTTGCGGGGTGGGTGCGCATTGGAATTGAGGTGTGGGTGCGTGCTTTAGAATTGAGGCGTGTGTGTGTGAATCGTATGTGTGCGCGTTGGAATGGAAGCGTGTGCGGATTGGAGTGGAGGCGTGTTTTGCAAAACGAAAGCTGTACGTGCGTTGGCATATTGGCATATGTGCAGGCGTTCGTATCTGCGTTGGGATTTAAGAGTTTATGTGCACACGAATACATGACGTGCATGTCCGTTGAAATGGACATACGGCAGCAGGCATGACAGGGGCGGGGTAAATCACCACGCGCCCTTTTGTGCTGGCAACCGGTGTCGTCCTGTAAGGTCAAGCGCTCGCAGCACCCGTACGAGACCGAGGGAAGACTAAACCGGACACTGTCGAACGTGCCTCTGGTGCCTCGTGATCCGTACCGCCCCCTATCCCCCCCCTCGTCCTCCCCCCCTCCTCAACACACTACCCATTCCCCTATCACCCCCCCCCCCCCCTCCTTCATTCGACGCTGTCATCCATCTGCAAGAGAGTACGCACAAGGTACCGAAATCCGCCTCGCGAGCTTAGTAGGACGCAGCTCACCCTTCATGCGACTCGCTGAACACCTTACGCTTCGCTTCGCGCTCGGTGCATGCAATGTCTACGTACCTGGTCGGTGAAATCTCGACGTGCTCCATCCCTCGCGAGGGTCTATCACCGTACGACTACGGCCGTGCATGGCATGAGTACAACCCCCCCCCCCCTCCCCCACCCTATATATTGTACCTGGCATGTAGGTTGGGTTTGCGTCGGTTGGCAACGGCACTGTAGAACATGCTGCTCACTACGTGAGGTATTACGGGGGACCATAGTAAATAGGACCAAATATTGTTAGTAAAAAAAGCGAAATATATAGTTTTTTTGTGTGTACCGTACGTCCTATTTAATATGGTCCCCCGTAATAGACAACCAGGGTACCGTTTTTTTCTTTTCTTTTTTTGACGGTCGGTCACAGCTGGCGATCGTGCTATAGATAATTTGTGCGGGTGGGAAAACGTTAACTCTTCACAAGGGGAATGATCGCGCATCACGAAGTGTTTATGCTGAGGCACCCTAGAGGCAGTCACGTAGTACCCCCATTGCTCTCTTTAGAAGTGACCACACCACATCACAAGCGGGTTCTTAGTAGGATGCAGCTCGCCCTTCATGCGACTCGCCTGACCCCTGACGTTACGCTTCGCAGCTTGATGCGCAAGCAATGTCTGCCTGGTCGGTGAAAACCCGACACGCCCCGTCCCGGCATTGTAGGGATGCGAGGGTCTATGGTCTTACGACTACGGTCATGCATGATATCGAGTACGGTGATCCGTCTCAAAAGGGATGCGTGGTCAACGGTCAAATGACTAAGGCAAGCAACAAATGAGTACGCCCCCCCCCCTCCCTCCCCCCCTTCACCCTTCCTCCTGGCCATACCCTACCCGTCATGTCCTCGGTGGGCTTCGATCTCGAAGGACGGACACCTGTGGATTCCTGTGGCGGTGAACAAGTTTGATCCCTCGACGACGGACCCGCTGGTCAAGATGTGCCAGGTGGGGGCGTCTATTTTATGCACCTGTGTTCGTCGGCACGGACAATGGTGGTGGTGGTGGTGGTGGTGGTGGTGGTGGTTGGTGGCTTGCTTGCTGGCGTGCTGGCTTGCTTGTTTGCTTGCTTGCTGGCTTGCTGGCTTGCTTGCTTGCTGGCTTGCTTGCTTGCTTGCTTGCTTGCTTGCTTGCTTGCTTGCTTGCTTGCTTGCTTGCTTGCTTGCTTGCTTGCTTGCTTGCTTGCTTGCTTGCTTGCTTGCTTGCTTGCTTGCTTGCTTGCTTGCTTGCTTGCTTGCTTGCTTGCTTGCTTGCTTGCTTGCTTGCTTGCTTGCTTGCTTGCTTGCTTGCTTGCTTGCTTGCTTGCTTGCTTGCTTGCTTGCTTGCTTGCTTGCTTGCTTGCTTTCCCTGGCTTGAAATATCTGTCAAGTTTAGTTTCTTATTATAAAGCTACGCCACCGCCCATCGCTTGTGCAGGTGCCGATACCAATGCCGGTACCCAGTACCGGTGCTGTTTCCAGTACCGGTGCTGATGCCGGTACCGGTTCTTCGAATTGTTACCCCTCCCCTCCCCCGTCGACCCCCGCCGCTGCCGTCGCCGCCGCTACCGCCTCTCGTTAACAGGTGAACTACGCAAAATATTCCCAGGCGCCGTGGTTGCTGCCGATGGGGGGGTTGCTCGCGCTCAGCTCAGGTTGCGCAGAGATCGGGAGGACGACGGTGCAGATCCTCCGACTGTCCGTACTCGAGGTGCGTGTTCGAGTAAGAAAGCAGCGTATTTTGAGCCCCCAAGTGCTGAGAAAAGTAGATGGGGCGCGTGGTAACGTGGAGGGATATATTTACAACTCGTACAACGATACATGTCGCATGCGTAGCACTCTAACGCCCGGTCACTGCAAAACTAGTCCAACGCTACGTAACTCTTGCTCTTGCTCTCTGTTGCTGCTGCCGGCTATTTTTGCTGCCTTTGCTCTGTGCTGGTCGTTGCCGTTTTTGTTTTTTGCTGCCTACGCCGTTTCGCTTTTTTTTTTCTCGTTCGCTTTGCTTGCTCGCTGTTTTGCTTTTTTCGCTGCCGCCGCCTACCGAACAGCGCCTACTCGAGGAGAGCACGGTGCCGGTGGCGTCGCCGACGGGGTTCATCTTCCACGAGACGCGCTGCGGGTCCACCCTCGTAGCCAACATGATCGCCAGCATCGACACAAACATCATGTGCGTGCGGTGTTACTGCTGGTGGCGGTGGTGGCGGTGTTGGGGTGTTGGTTGGTGTTGGTGTTGTTGGTGGTGGTGTGGTGTTGGTACTAGAAACAGTGGTGGTGGTAGTAGTGGTACTGGTGGTGGGTGTGGTGGTGTGGTGGTGGTGGTACTAGTGGGGTTGGGGATGTTACTGATGCCTGTGGTGGTGGTGGTGGTGGTGGTGGTGCTGGTGGTGGTGCTGGTGGTGATGGTGGTGGCGGGGTTGGTGGTGGTAGTGGAGGTGGTGGTGTGACTGCAGTAGTGGGGGTGGGAATGGTTGGGATGGCAATGGTTGTGTTGTCGGGGTTGCGCCGTCGGTAAGTAAGAATATTGAGAAGAAAAAAAAAGTCTTACTTTCTTGTTTGCCTTTTTTTGCTGTGTTTTTTTTTTGTCGACGACAACGGCGATGATGACGGGCACAGGTGGTCGGAGAGCACCGGGCCGTGGAAGCTGATGCACACCTGTCCTAAGTGCTCGAAGGAGAAGCAGATCGTGCCCTGGCTGAAGGTCATCATCGGCGCCATGTCTAGGAGTGCGAGCCACAACGTGGGTTCTCTTTTTGTGTCTGTTTGTCGGGTGTGTGCATGTTATTTTTATGTGTGTGCATGTTATTTTATGTGTGTGCATGTTATTTTATGTGTGTGCATGTTATTTTATGTGTGTGTGCGTGAATT
This sequence comes from Nereocystis luetkeana, assembly GCA_031213475.1. Taxonomy (NCBI): domain Eukaryota; class Phaeophyceae; order Laminariales; family Laminariaceae; genus Nereocystis; species Nereocystis luetkeana. The sequence continues at coordinate 9,200,255 of JARUPZ010000011.1, read as the reverse complement.
GTGTGTTTTATGTTTTTGTGAGTGCCCACGAGTACTTTTGCGTCCGGAGTTTTGCGTGTACGCACGTGTCCACGGGTGTGAGTCTACTGCTTCTGGCATTTGTGCGTATAAACGTATGTCAACGACGTCTTGTGCGTAGACAATGCGTGTACGTATGTATGTGCCCGCAAGTTTGTTTGCGTTAGTGCATGATTTATGCCAGTGTAATCGACCTGTGTAAAAAAAAAATCCCAGCTCTCTGGGCATGCTATTAATGGAGTGCACCGGGCTGGGATACCCACCGTGTGAGCGGCTGCCATCCACCAGCTACCCCCCTGCCTCTCCTTCTCTGCTCTCTCATCTCGTCTGCGGCAATTCGACTCTTCAGTAAATTTCGTGGGTAGATCGAGTGCATCTCTCCTACCGAGTACACCCCGCCCCCCTCTTCCTCAATGTCCGCCTGGTCGGTGAAAACCCGACGTGCTCCGTCCCGGCATTGTAAGAATGCGAGGATCTACGGTCATACGACTACGGCTATGCATGATATCGAGTACATCCCTCCCCCCCCCCCCCCCCCTCCTCTTCCTGTCGTTGTTGTGTTCTCTCCCTCCTTTGGTCTATTACAGCAATTCTACTACAAGTTTCAGAGCTCGGAGGACATCGATGCCGTCACCTCCGCCTTCCCTGAAGTGCCTTGGATTTTCATTTTCCGGGAGCCCGTCGAGGTGAGACCTACCCTAAGTAGACCGTTTGGATTGAGTATTTACGTAGAAATTGTCGTTACCTTCAGAGACATGGTGGTATGTGTGCAAGGGATGGATGGGAAGGTCTATGTTCATACGACTACGGCCATGCCTCGACTACGGCCATGCATGGCATCGAGCACACACACCCCTCCCCTCCACCCTAAAAATCACCCCCGCGCGTCCCCTCTCCCCCGATTTTCTGTGAAAGGCGGGGTGTTGTGTAGCCGGGGGGGGGGGGGGGGGGGGGGGGTTCTTGGCGTCCCCTGGTGGTGTCCTTCTGCCCACGAAAGTTCCGCGTAGAAATGCCTCACACGACGGTTGCTGCCGCGTATCAATTGTCCCGACAATCACAAATTCGGTTTTTTTTCCCCTATCGGCCGTACTGGGTGTAAGAGACCGAATCCCCCCCCCCCCTTCATCACCCCACCCGCCCACACACACCCGCGCCGATCGGCATACCGCTCGTGCTCTTGTACATAACTCTGTTCTCTCATGATGCTTCTCTGTTCTTTTTCTGTTGAGGTGATGATGTCGCGGCTCGGTGCGCAGCGCATCGGGATGGAAGGCATGGAGAAGGAGGTGGCCGCGAGGGTAAGCGATTATCCAGTGTTGTCACTACGTCTTCACAACCAGATTGTAAATTGGTTGAGAGCGTTGTGGCTGGTTGATTGATTGACGATTGGCTTATTGATTGACGATTGGCTGATCGATCGAATGGACGATTGAAGGATCGATTGACTGATTAATTGATGGATTGATGTTGGTTTAGGTTGGCTGATGGGTTGATCGCTTTGATCGTGGGTGGTCAGCCGATCGAGCTCATATCCCGATTAATCTTGATTGCCAGGTTTAGTGATTGATTGATAATCTTGATTGGTCGATTTTTAACGATTTGTTGATTGCTGATTGATTGGTTGAATGAGTGATTGAATGGCTCATTGAGACAAGGCTGTGAGTCGGCTGGAATTCCCGGCTAGTTATTAGTTGGCTAGTGACTGACTTGACTCTAGTTGACGAATTGGCTGGCGCTATTTTGCTTCATTTTTTACACGAAACATACGGTGAGACAAACGCCAACGGCCTTCAGCACTGCCACCGACACCGGTACTGTCAATGGGCGATGGGCTATGATGCGCCATGAGTTGTGGTAGAAGAGACTATTCCGCCCTCTCTCTCCCCTCTCTGGGCGAGTGGTGTCACGGGCGAAACGCGCATCCCGTAGCAAAGAAGCCCTCCACAGACGGGGAAACCCGAATAGTCGGATAGTTGGCACCGCCGCAACTAACTATAATAACTACGAGGCCAGCTACTTCCTAGTTGGCGACTTTTTAGTCATCCCAACTCACGGCTCTACTGATTGATCTTGATAGATCAATGTATGGATTGATCTTGATTAACGTATTGATTGGTTGATTGATTGATCGATTTATCTTGACTGACTAGTTGATGGATTGGTTTGTTGGTTTACTGATCTTGGCTGGTAGATTGTTGATTGGCTGATCCGTTGGTTGCGCGATTGGTTTGTCTGATCGGCCGCGAAACAGGTGGAGAAGGGAATGGCAGGGAACAAGCTGAAGACTAGCAAACCCGGCCGGGAGGTGACAACGGCCCAGCAGCTCTCCGGGCTCTGCAAGAAGGCGATTCAGGTGAAGAGCGATTCGATGCAAGTAGTAGATTCTATTATATTCCAAGAAACAGAGCGATAGCAGCCAATGCTTGGTCAACCATTGAAAGCAGAACAACTTGAAACATGCCAATGTGTCCGGAGAAGTGAGGACCGTTTACGTACACATTCCCATTAATGCGAAAACGTTGCTGAAATATTTCCGGGCAAAGTGGAGCCACACCACCGATCGCCTGTACCCTCGCAAGGAATAGTTTACTCTGAGCGAAAACCAAAAATAGGTATTCCAATGATGTTTCAGCCATTTATGGGTACACCACATGTTGCACCCGGGAAAAGGCTTCCTGGCTCGTTGATGGCTATAGCGCCCGACCGCACACACCGTTGGCAGAAAGGTTCTGGGTGTAGACTTTACCTGGTCTGGTGCACAATGTGCTAGAACCCGGGCGTCCGCATCCTTCGTAGATCGCTACGACGAATTAATACCGTTTTTATACTTTCTGACGAAACTTGTACAATAATTTTAGAGATCCTTCACATATCCTTCAAACGAAAGCCCAGTGGGAACTCGTACCTGGTACAGATGACGACGCAGATCCGTAAACATGATTGGTGCGTGATCTATGCAGAGTTGTGGTTAGTCTGTCCCGCATGCAATACTTTTCCTGCGGGAGACAGCTACATCTCTCTTTTGTCTAATCTCAAGTTGGGCTTCACCTGTTTTGGGCTTCGAACGCACGCATAAATTGCTCAAACTGTGTCCACGAAGGACCCCTTTCCCCTGTCGTTCATGCTTACCCTGGCCCCCTTCACGGAGGGTCTCATCCGGCCCCAATCCCCGGGGTTTCCGATTAACTCTTTTAACACAATGGGATGGAACAACAAAGAGAGAAGAAACAAAGGTGCGACGCTTATATTTTCCTCTCTCCCTCTCACCGACCCGCAACCCGGGCGTGACGTGAAACGGGGCAGGCGTTCGAGGCGAACCCAGAGAAAGGGATGATGGTGGAGTACCCCAGCCTTCCACTCGGCATCGTGGACACCGTCCTACCAAACCACTACCAGGTGGAGGTGACCCCGTCGGAGAACGAACGGATGATGAACGCCACGCTGACCTACTCAAAGGTGACTTGACTTGACTCGACTCGACTCGACTCGACTCGACTTGACTTGACTAGACTTGGCTTGACTGACAGGGTGGCTTGACTTACCGACCGTATTTTTTTTACTTGACGGAAGGATTTTTGTTTTTTGTTTTTGTAAGAAATATGAGTGTCGATATTGTTTGTTCGACGGAACAAATTTTCGTTTTTGTCCAAAAAGGGGGTGTCGATATACTCGATGTTTTATGCGAGTACGTATTAATATGGAGTTTTTCAAGTATGTACGTCGGCTGTGATTATGCGAGTTTTTTTTTTTTTTTTCCGAGAAACATAGCATGGGCCGACATCGTGTGTGTGTGTGTCCCACGCCCCACACCAACATCCAACATCCACACCCCACCCAACCCAACCCTCACCCCAAAACCCCCACCCCACTCCACCCCCACGCCTACCCCCACCCCCATCCCCCGCTCCACCCCCTACCCCCACCCCCATTCCCCCCCACCGCCACCCCCACCCCATCCCCCACTCCACCCCCACGCCCACCCCCACCCCCATCCCCCGCTCCACCCCCCACCCCCACCCCCATTCCCCCCCAACCGCCACCCCCACCCCCACCCCATCCCCCGCTCCACCCCCACCCCCATCCCCCCCCACCCTCACCCTCACCTCCACCCCAACGCCCATCCCCACTCCACCCCCCACCCATTTGACAGGTGGCCTCTTTCTCGAAGGGCTCTACGGACTCGAAATTCACGGAAGACACGGGAACCAAGCACGAGGCCGCTTCCGTGGCGGTCACGGAAGCTGCTCAGAAATTTCTGTACCCAGACTTTTACAAGCTACGAGAACTGCAAAATTGGTCGCGGGAACAGCACGGGGAGGGGGGGGGAGGGGGCGGGTGGAGGTGGAAGCGAGGCGTAGAAAAATAGTAGCTTGATAACCGTGGCAATTACCCCGCAATTACCCCGAGATACGTCGAAAAAGGCAACGTTAAGGTAGTTCTATTTTTCGTTAGAAAAATGATGACCGCGGGAAACACCCAGGGATTACCCCCGAGACGCCGTAAAGGGCAACGAGATTCGTTTTTTTCGCAGGGATTGGTAATCGTGGTAAATACCCCGCAATTACCCCGATACGTCGAAAATGACAGCTAAGTTATCCATTTCCGTAGAAATTAGTAGCCGCCGAAAATACCCCGCAGCTACCCCGAGACCTCGCGAAGGGAAACGAATTGGAAGTTAGTTTTTGTATTGAGTAGTGTTTTTTTTCCCGTGTCGCGAAGAGGGGGGGGGTGTGCGGTGTGTGACCGGGGGGTTGGGGGGGGGGGGTTGGGGGAGGAGGTGTCGCAATCGTTGTACCGCGCGATATTGTTTGTGTCGGGGATTTTTTCTGCACTTTCAGAGGGGCGACGTTGCAACATCTCCGTCAGATAATCTACGGATCATTTCTACTCGATGTAGATCTTTTAGGGCAGATCAGATAGATTCTTGATCTGTGTGATCTGTATGTATGATCTAGCTCATGTTCCCGGGTGGAAATCCTATAATCTGCATCAGCTATATACGTATGTAGCACATGTTTCCTGGCATGGATCTGTGGTATGCAGATAGGTCCTCTACAATCTGTCACAACGGCAGGTGAAGAGTTAAAAGATCTATCCGTAAATGATCTAAAGATGATATATTCGTAGATGATCTGCCCGTAGAGGATCTATCTGTAGATGATTTATTTGTGGATGATATATTTGAAGATCTATCTGTAGATGACGTATCTGTAGATGACCATCTGTGGATGATTCATCTGTAGATGCTCTATCTGTAGATGATCCGTCTGTAGATCATTTATCTATAGATTATCCATCCGTAGATGATGCATGGATAGTCCATCTGTAAATGATGCATATGATCCATCTGTAGATGATCCATCTGTAGATGATCTATCTGTATATGATCTATCGTTCCGAGGTGTGCAAGGTTGCTTGGAGCTTGTACTCTCGGACCCCGAACGGGGCACTGGTACCGCTGGCGTGTTGTCCTTGTCTTGTTTCACAATCTTGTCTCAAGTCTTATGTTTTTTTTTTTGGTCTTGCTGTTTTGATGAACTTTCAGTAATGGATAAGCACAGTGTTATGCAATATTTGGAGCCACTACAATTCGCGAAAAATCGTAGGATGCCTTCTACCAGGCATACTTTCTGCCAGCAGAGTCAGTAGCCGCAGAAATCCCAGCGCGCGTCCGCTCTCACGGGACCAACGGAGGTCACACGACGAACCGATCGATCTGTCGATCAATCTGCCAATCAGGCGGTGGGTGGTGGTGGCTTGAATGTCACGCCCTACTAGCGTCAGCGATCGCGGGCAGGTAGGCACGCAGGCGTTTTTTTCCATGTAGCTTGCATGCATGCAGTTGCTTTGTTTTCGTTTACTTCTTTGTTGGTGTTACTTCTCCTGGGCACACGGAGGAAGAAGCGCTCGCACGAGAAAAAAACACGCATTGCATGCAATTTTTTTAGTTTATGGTTGCATGCTTTTTTGTTTTGCTTTCCCGCGTGACTAAGCGGTCGCTCGGGAGAGAAAGAGGGAGCCGTGAATTGAGGGGGTGTTCATATCATGCATGGCCGTAGTCGTGATTCCGGGGGGCATAGTAGTGGTGAGGAGGGAGTGGGAGGGGGGGGGGGGGTTGGGGAGGGGGGAGGGGGGGGGGGGCATCGGAAGAGACGCTATCGGTCAACAGCGCAATCTGCCGGAACATTCTTCTTCCGAAGCGATTATCGCGGCGTGAGTTAATGCGAGCGCGCGCGAGGAGGACGAGAGGGGGAGTGAAAGCGTTTCAGCGAGGGTTGGCGTTGATCAGCAAGGAGATCGTGCATGCATACCTTACGGTAGGTTGTTGAACGTAGTAAATGTATAGAGTAATAACGCCGTTGCCAATGATAGCAGGGGGGTGGGGGGCGGGAGGAGGGGGGGGGGGGTGAGGGGCATTACTGGGCACGCTCGGCGGGGAGGGGGGGTGCGTGTTGATAGGAAACGCGTTCGTTTTTAAACGAGCGGCCCGGGGCTGTCCCCGCTATTTTCTCCTGGGCCGCTCGCTGCCTGCTATTGGTGCTGCTGGTGCTGCTGCTGTTACCGGCCAGGCGCCCTATGTTGAGTCGTGCCGTGTCTTGAGCGATTCGTTCGTTGCGCTTTTTTTCTTTCAAAAACGAATACTGGTAGGCGAGAGGGTGAGAGGGGATAGGGGTGCCTTTGACGCATCGTGCTCTCTGGCGGTTTTCATGGGACGGACAGTACAGTTTACTTTTATAGGGAGCGGGGGGAGGGGGGCGTTAAGGGGAGTTGTATAGGCTGTTGCGATATTATAACATACCTATATGCCCGGTGTACCTTATGTACTTGCATCCATCAGGGTTCGCACTCTTTTCCCTCTTTTTTTCCCCTTTTTTTTCCGTGAAGGATGCTCAAGTATAATGTCAGCCGCCGTTTTTTTTTTTTTCTTGTAGTTTATTCTTTCTGTCCCAGCGCGATCTAGCAAACCGCTTGACGAGAGAAAAAAAAAACGTGTTCGGAAAGAGGATGAAATGAAAGCAAGGTGTCACAAATCCGACAGAAAGGGTCACCGATCCCCTGCTTTTCTGATGAGATATTTCAGGGAAGATGATTTCCTGACCTGAACACCTACGAGTACTATACTTGATAGTTTTTTTGTTTTTTTTTCTCATCCCATTCATTATCTTCGCACATCTTCTTCTCTCTCTCCTTCCAACTCGTAACTCAGATCCGGGGTCACATAGCAGGCTCTTCTCCCCCCTTCCCGCTACGGTACGTGCCTTCATTTTTATCGCGAGAAGATTTCAGCCTTTTCTTCCCTCGTCGACTCGCATCGAATTGTGCCTACCCACGCTGCAAGGCGCTCTCAACAATTGAATCCTTTTTTCTTTTTGCAAATAAAGTCAAAGCCCGACCCACCTTGGGCTCGAACCCAGAACTCAAACACGTAGAATTCGAGGTTAACCACTTGAACCACCGGGGCGACCAGCATAGTATGATCTACTGTCACATGTAGCCTATTTTTCAGGGTGGGCACCATATTAACCTGCATGATCCAGCACAGGTGTTCTGGGTTGGATCTGGCCAGTCCTACGAACACACCGCCTACTGCACTGCCGTGCATCTCATAACGTCAGGATAGCATCTATCTGTAGATGATCTATCTATCTGTAGATGATCTATCCGTAAACGATATACCTGTAGCTACGTATATATCTGTAGATTATATATTATCTGTAAATGATTCACCTGTCCGATGTGGGCAAGGTTTGCCGCGGATTGGATTTTTTGAGGTGGTGTTTTTGCGCACGGGGGGACCTGAGTACTTTCGGTAGTACCACTCTGTCCCGTTATATAAGCACCATATTTACACTACTTGTTAAACCAAACGATTCTTATATTCTGGTACATATTGGTATAATAGTACCTGGTACCTGGTACGAGTTCAGAGGGCTCTCGTTGTACACACTATTGTACTAGGGGACATGGTAAAATTAACCACCAAATGTATTCAGCAGAATACTGGAATATATGGGTTTTTGCGTACTTCGTATATATATACCAGGTATATACCTGGTACCTGGTATATTTTTTAAATCATCACTTCCACTTTCCAGCCTAACTCGTAGGAGGTTTTACCCTCGGCGATCTTCTGGACAAGCCGCGGTCACAGGTGTCCACCCTTCTCCCCCCCGGCACGTACCTTTATTTTTTGTCGCGCATAAGGTTCAGCATTCCCGCTGCTCGTCGATTTTCATCGAATGTAGCCAACTCACGCTCTCGCGCTTTCCGCTGATCAATTTATTTCATGCAAGAAAAAGCCCTTACGAGCATGCACTCGGTGGGACTTGAACCCACGAAATTGATCTTGATAGGCACGCGGACCACCTACCAAGCCATGTGATTAGTCCTAACATTGCTATGGTCCCCCGTCATTCGAAGCTTTGTTGTTAGCGTATGGGCGTTGAGATCCATATACCTACCTATTGCGATGCGCAGCCAATGCGTGCTGATACGACTATGCGAGTACCTTAGTTAAGGATATTCGGGTAAACGCTATATTATGCGGATAAATTGCGAGTCTCTCTTACTAGTAGTATGGTGTATTGTATGTTCAACTTAGCTTTTTAAGACGTTGACCATACGTATAGCAGGGCAGCTGGCTTACCATTAGGAATGTTGCTATATTATATAGGACGCTCCCCAATAGGAATGTTGTCAAGTAGTTGTAGACGGGCTATTAATAGCTCACCATTAGGAATGTTGCTACAGGACGCTCTCCATTAGGAATGTTACTGCAGGACGGACTGTCAGCCAGTCACTACATCAGCCCTTAGAACCTATCTGCTCGTAGCAGTGGCGTTGTACCGGATGGTCAGGCTAAGGCCAGCCCTATCTCCTCCTCTCCTCTTCTCCTCCTCTTCTCCTCCTCTCCTCTCTTTCTCCTCTTGACCTCTGAGACCAAGATTCTTTCCGTACCGGCCACTTAGCCCTTTTAGTACCGCAGTCCCGTTGTGGGGACAAACCACTCAAATCTCAAGTAGTTTGTTCCCGAAACGGGACTGCGGTTCTAACGGGACTGCAGTCCTAAAGGCCAATTTCAAATCATCTTTTTTCTTCTTCGTCACAAGTGACCTTCACAGACACTTCGGTGCCTACCCTGCCATCTCTCTTCACAGAGACAGAGCCTCGACACATGCATTGCTCTTCCAGGTTATGAGCCTCGATTTTTTTCCTCTACACATCGACTAACTGTCATATTCATAGAGTGACATCCAGGACGAATCGGGCGCTGAGGGTTATTCTGTGGGACAGAAGCTTTTTTTTCGTCACGCGCGGTTCATCCCCCCCCCCATAAAAAGGGTCTAATACTCAAACCTACCTATTAATAGCAAAATCCGTTATACCCCAAGACCCATATCTACATAAGAAACCCGGGAATATACCCCGGATATCCCATGGCGACCACAAAACTTCAAAACCTCAAAACCGTACGTATTCCTGTTTATTTACCAGTATATCTCTACTGTAGGTTTTCGTGTAAGAGTGAATAAAATATCGAACCACTAAAAACATCTGAGGCAAGAGATCTTGAAGCGGAGATCTGAGGGCGCTTTGTTTAGGACCCCGGGGCGTCTCACCACCCAGCCCCTACCCAAAAAAACGCCATGACATACAGTTACGAGCCCAACTACCGGTCTGTGTCTTGGTTCCACTTCCCGCCTCGTTCAACACCTCAAAGCATCCCCACCCCTCCCGACGTGATTTCTTGCCTCCCATGGCAGGCATTACAGTCAGATACAAAGGTTGATATGGTTGTATCGTGTGATTTTCGAGCGAGTTACGGCAGCAGCAGGCTGCGATGCTCGTATTTACATCGTACAGCACTGAAACGTCGACCTATAGCCCCACGGGCACCGGAGGAAACGGCGGGTGAGGGGTCTCCCTCGGGCAGAGAAGGGAGGGGGGGGCGTTGATTGACCACCGCGTAGAGCACAGAGTACACACAAACGCAGCACTGCTGTAGCAGCAGCAGCAGCAAGCACCAGTACGAGTGCTTGTACCTTGTGCGTGACACATGCTAGCCTCTTCGATGTTCGCTGCTGTTGTGTTTGTCTGTTCGTCGGTTTTACATAGCTGTTGCATTCGGAACCCATGCTATTGTTGTTCTGTGTGTGTGTGTGTGTTCTTCACATTAAACCGTTCTTTCTACCCGTCGACATCCAGCACAACCAGTGTCCGTGCCGATTCTTCCATCCTAGAAGAGATACAAGTTCTGTGGTCACAAAGCTACGCCACAGAGATACTACGTTGCCACGTGTGCAGTGTGAACTGCAGTGGGCAATGCAAAGCCATGTCATCACACTAGATACGACAGGCACGACATACGCAATCTATGAAATAGTGAAACGAAAAGAAACAATCAAAGAGAAAACAAAAACAAGGTAGACAAGTCGAAAAAGAAAAAGAAGAAAAATGAAAGCAAAATCTAAGAGAAACAATCTGTCGTGCCCCCCCCCCCGCAGGCGAGGTGGCCTACACTTGAAAAAGAACGAGCTGGAAAAAAGAAGAAATAACAAAAAACACCACTGCTTGTGAACAGAGTAAGACAAAGAACCAAGGAGAAAGTAACAAGGAAAAATAACAAAGGGGAAATAACAGGCAGACCAAAGCCCAAAGCACCTTCCAGGTGGCGGCAGCAGCTTGTGGTACGAGTAGTATAGCCAGGTTCTTCCTGCTAATCCGCCTGGTACCTTGCTACCCAGACTGCCGTCTCCGCCCTGCGTTCGTCAACTATGCCCAGCCCCTTGGCGTCAGACAATACGAGCCGAGCAGAGCAGGTTCGTCTTCCAACCACGCCACACGGCTCCTTGAGTACGGCTTATCAATCAGAAAAGGAAGAGGAAGAGAAAAAATGAAATGAAAATCACGGAGAGTCAGCGCAAGAAAGAAAAAAAAAAAAAACTAAAAGAGAAGACAAGGGAAGACCACGTTCGAGCCAGCTGCACCAGTTGGTAGCACTAGTAGTATGGTCATATTCTACTTCCTAGTCGACTTGGTGCCTTGCTACCCTGTCTGCCATCTCCTTCCTACTTTCGTCTACCGCCGTTTCCCTTCTACCCCTCCTGTTCCCCCCCCTCTCCGCATTCACTCGGTCGGGCTTTATGCCACTTCTCCTGTTGCCCCCTCCCCCCCCGTTCCTTTGGGCACCATCCACGGCGGATGCGCGGCGCTGTCTACTCATCTCAGCCTCAGCCTCGTGCCACCTCACCATGAACCGTTCGGCTGCTTCAAGGATCCCCCGGTACCACTTCCCCACCTTTTTGGCTGCTGGTACTACTAGCTGCTGCGCATCCCATTTTCGAGGGGCGGGGGTACTATTAAAATACTTATTTTCATACTGTTTGTCTTGTTTGTTCTCTCTTTGCTGTAAGGGTTACCCTGGGCTGGGTAGTCGATCGATCGTTAACCCCTACCTGGTATGGCTTAGTAGGTAACACCTTTTTTTCATTTGACGTCGTCCAGGTCGCGGGTTCGAACCGAACGTTTCTTCTACAGAAACGCTTGCGCGTGCATCCCTAAAAACACATCATCTCCCTGGTTCCCCGGGTAATGGAACGAAGCGGGTAGCGTACAGACGTATACGGTTCCGACGCCCCAAAGATCCCGCCGTTCAGAGGGGGGGAGAGTGTTACAAGGTTTACCCTGGGCTGGGTAATCGATCGATCTTTTACCCCTATAGCTCAGTAGGTAGCGCCTTCACATCTTAATCGATCGATCTTTTACCCCTATAGCTCAGTAGGTGGCACCTTCACATCTTCCCGTTCGTTCTCTTCGCCCTTCTTTTTCTCTCCCCCTCCCGATGGTAACTCAGATCCGGGGTCACACATAGCAGGCTCACCTCCCCCCCCCCCCCCGCCTCCCCACTACGGTTCGTGCTTTCGTTTTTATCGCGAGAAGAAGAGATTTTCAGCCCTTCCTTCCCTCGTCGACTCACGTCGGACGACAGTAGAGCCAAAGAGAAAGCCTGAAAAAGAATATCAATATGTACCCAACCTTGTTATATTCCTGTCATTGTTGTGTGCCCGAAGAAGGAAAATACATTATCTGCTTCGTTTTTTGTTTGCTTCTTTCTGTTCGTCCCCAATATATCGAATTGAAATTGAACGTTTACTTGTGACCTGTTGAGTGTACGGCAGTATGGACCTAGGGACCGACTACTGCTAGCAGGTTGATGCCTTTGGCTCTGCTCTGGTCACTCACACGAGGTGCTTGACGATGTTCCAAGCTCTTGTATTATTAGTAGTTGCTGTTTGCCTCGCCAGAAGTCTTCTGAAGGCAGGGGCGAGGCGCTCATCAGACAAGCAGGCGATAACGCCTGCCCGGTATGATGAGGAAAGGATTACTACAAACCATAACGCCGCGACAGGGGAGGGGGGAGATATCATAACTCTAGCCCACCCTGAAGGGCCGTATATGCAGATTCATAGAAAACCCAGGCACGAAAAAAAACGATCCGGAGAATTCGGAGAATGGATCGAAGATGCGGCACTTCACAACTCACTCCCACACCTCTAACTTGCAAAGCTGTAGCCGATTACACGTGGACACTGCGAACAGGTGGACCATAACGGACAGGTGTAGCAAACGATTTTCAACGACGATTCCCAATGTTATCGGTCGTACCAGGTACGCACCAGGTACGCAACAACGCAACAAACTGTAGTAGAACCGGAGTATCGTGATAAGGGAATGGAATGTAGGAACTGGCTCGGAAGGCAGCTTCTCGTTCAGGAGGCTTCTATGTTTTTATTGTCGTGTTATTCCCGTTTATTATGACGAGAGAAAAGGGGGCAGTTTGAGAGTGATTCGATATCAAGCCCACTCTGCTCTCTTCCATTCCCCCGTTAGACGGTTAAACGCACTTCTTACCCGAGGATATTTCCTCGGACGCTGGTCTGCTCTTCTCCTAACGGCGCTCCTAATCAAAGGAGCAACCAAACCCTAGGATGCTCCTGTAGTCTACTAAAACCCAGGGTTGTCCTGTCTCTAAGGGAGGGCTGTCCTGGGAGCATTCCTTGTGTCCTTACGAAGGCCTTCATGCTATTGGCTGTCTTGTCTACCGAGAGAAACATCAGAGCCCCAGGAATGCTCAGAGGTATTCAGGGCTTTGATTCTTGTTTACCGAACGAAACTTAGAGCAATGCTACTGGCTGTCTCATCTGCCGAGAGAAACATCAGAGCCCCAGGGATGCTCAGAGGTATTCAGGGCTTTGATTCTTGTTCACCAAACGAAACTTCAGAGCCCCAAGACCCAAGAACACTCTTATGGTATTCAGGCCTTCGACACTACGGGCTATCTCATAACCACTTCTATAGCCCGATACTATATCATATCACAAGACCCAGTACGAACAGCAATATTGGTAGTTGTATACCTGGCGCCTGGTACGTGGTATTATACCCAGTCAGTAGTAGTCGTGAACTATTATACGCACGAAGTCAATGGTACAGTAGTACTGCCTTTATAGATGATGCGTACCGGTATATTGCTCCTGTAATTCGTTCGCAAACAATCGAGGGTTGTTCTGCGTACGAGTACTGCAACAACAGCAGCAAGCTCCTCCTGTCTTGTGTGGTAAGCAGAGTCTACCGCTTCCTGTACAATAATCCACGGAATCTTGACAGGCATCTTTGGCGCACGCACGGGCTCTTAACGGGGCGGGGCGCGGGTTGAGGCTGAGAACCGCGCCTGTAACATATGGAGGCGTATCATACTTCCCCCCTTTCCCCTCAAACTCCTCCGTTCAAAAAAAAACTAGTCTCCTAGAAAACCATATCTCCGAGAACTAGTGTATCTACAGCAGTAGAGAACATCTATTACTAGTAAGAAGCACAGAACAGCTTGTCCAGGTCGAATTTCTTATTGAAGAATTAATTGGTGAATTCTACACTTCCCTGGGTTTAACTACTCTTAGGGTATTCTACAAACGGGTTCCGTATATTTCCGCCCTGGCCTCCTCCCGGTGCAGGTGCCCAACCTTCATAATTAAGCAGTGCTCTAAAAGCAGGACACTGGGGAACGGCAAGGCAATAACGCATAACGTTGCCTCTGCTCTACAATTGGACGTCAATTTGATGTGCCTCTCAGTGACGGACGTCGTCAAAGAGGGCCCTCTATCTAGACCAGCACAACGCTAAAAAACGGGAAATAAATCGCGAACCACCGGTCGGCGGGGTTTTCAGGCGTGTCAGCTTGTCTGCTAGTTCGAGTACAAGTGATGCGTACGAGTGAGTGCGATTAATGGCATGCTCGGTGAGCACGTGACGGAGCAAACGCAGACAATTCACCCTTTCTTTGAGGACCGCAGTACCGTTTTGGGAACAGACTACTTAGATTCTGACTGATTCGTCCCCAAAACGTGACTGCAGCCCTAAAAGGGATATGGCGATATCGAATTTAGCAGGGTCCTTTACGGGTCATGGCCCGACCTGCGGTTCTGGCTAGGAATTTCAGAAGTCTCACAGGCCGGGTCGAGCCGGGTCGGGTCAAGAGGTTTTCAGACTCACAGGGATTGGGTCGGGTAACCCTCAGCCGACCCGATCCGACCTGACCCGCGAAGGTTAACCCGACCCGTGAACAATCCTGCCATTTAGTCGTTAATTTGAGGCAAGCAAGAAAGGAGGAACGAACGCACACCAACAATTGGTAGACGTAGTAAGAGTCGCCGAACGAATAGGTTCATCGCCGCGCAGGAACGACGAGCATTAATCAACGCGAAGACGGCGGCGCTATTGGCGCATTGTGTGTATTTACTGCAGCAGACTTGCCAGTGTCGCTTTAACTCGTACGCGTACTGTAAATAATTTGGGATTTTTGCGTCTCTTATGCGATCAGGCCGAGGCTCTGACCCAGGGCTACTATCCACGCGCTGATTCGATGGCAATCAACGCCGTACCTCGTCGCAGAGAATAGATTCTCCGGGAAAATAAACACCTATACTTACTTCCAGCAGGCTTTTCCAACCCCCGGGATGCCCTTCTTGCGTCCCCGCTTTTGGGCCCAAGGTTGCCGTTGGAACCAGGTGAACGCGGCGCTCTTGATCCCCGCGACCACGATCGACCCTGATCATATCAATTACCGCCCGATTTTGATCGTCCACTCTCCGTCGAGAGATGCCGCGCAGGTAGCTGAGATCTATCTACTACAACGTGAGAACCACGTATTCACACATCATACACGCGTGGAGTCAAACGTCTCTTCCGCATTTGATACCTGGTATATTGTTTGTCACAGCGAGCGCGGTATAACGCAGGAGCAAGATGATCAGAACCAAATATATGGTGTCTGGGCGTAGGGGTATACGTGTTTTTTGGGTCCGTCGTGGGTTCTGATTCTTACT
Source organism: Nereocystis luetkeana (assembly GCA_031213475.1). NCBI lineage: Eukaryota > Phaeophyceae > Laminariales > Laminariaceae > Nereocystis > Nereocystis luetkeana. The sequence continues at coordinate 9,184,854 of JARUPZ010000011.1, read as the reverse complement.
ACATATGCCCACCCGGGGTAAATAGTGTTCTACGCGATTGACGCAGGGCGTACAGTGGAACGCGCAGTGCGGCCAACTTGTCACACACAGCTTGCTTGCTTGCAAAGCTTAGCATCATCGAACCCTGTGACTGGTGTATTTTCGAATTGTAGTCCAAAAGTTGTCCCATCAGCAGCACGCGTAGTATGGGACTCTAAAAAAAGTCGCGATCCCTAATAAAAACCAAACAGAAGAGTTGTCATATCGTTCGTATGATACACAACAGCAGTACGGGCTCCATAACCCTGTCCGTTAAATCGACCTCTACATATATCACACTAGCGCTACGGGCGAAGCCCTGGCCGTACCGCTAGTATGACAGAAATGCTCATCTCTGAAGCAGGAAAGAGCTCATCTCAAAAACAGCAGTATGGGCTCGAACCCTATCTAGTTGATATCTATATATAACACAAGAGCGCTAATCTTTTTGGAGTAAAAAAGACCCCTTGCCCACAACAGACGAGCTCGCCTCTAAAACAACAAGAGCTACATGCATACGTATCTGTATCACACGACAACCCGCGTCGGCCGCAACTCAAACGATGCCGCGGCGATCAACCCCGCCTGCTCCCCGCCCCCCTCTCCGCCCCTACCAGGCTCCTCCTCCCCGCCTCCCTCCAAATCTCCCCCGTACGACTGCACCCCCTGGCAACGCATCAGATGCAGCTCCCTCAAAACCACGCCTCCATCCCCGCCCCCCCCCACCCCCCCCCCTCCTCCCCCTACTATTGCCGCATCCCTCTCCCGCTTCCTCGCATCCACGATCCTTATGAGCAGCCCAGCCAGAGCCCCACCGGCGCCCAGGTCCGGATTATCCGCCAGATTAAGCGCCGCCATACTCCGGCTGCCCCCGGCCACAGACCTCCCGTCCTCCCCCAGGACAACCGCGCTCAACGGCTGACGTGTTTCGACTTTGGCGTCTTTCTTTTTCTTCATCGCGTCCTGGGCTATCTTGTTCTGCGCCGCTATCTTGGTCTCCGCCGCCGCCCGCTTCTCAAGCTCCTCGGGCAGGACCTCGTACCCGCCCGCCAACAGAAGCCCGAAAGTTTCGGCGGAGGTGGAGGTCAAGCGATTCCTTGCCAGGGACAGGCCGCGCAGAGCTGTGTTGAACCTAAGAGTTTTCGCGAGCGCGCCAGCGCTGTACATGCCCCCCCCCCCCGGACGGCGAAAAGGCAAGGGGATAAGATAAGCAATGCGTGTGTGAGTAAAATATATGGAGAACACGTAATGGACGCCCAAATGTCGAAGGTAACTTCTGTATCAGGAGTAAAAACGGTGTTCCGTCTCGAACGGGATGTGTGGTAAATGGCTAAGGCAAGCAACCAAATGCCTACGCCCCCCCCCCCCCTCCCTCCCCCCCTTTCCCCCGCACGCGTGTGATTTGGGTTTTCAAGCATGTAGGAAGGCTTTTGTACATATGGGTAACAGTGAGTTGACGCTTGTACATAGCTTCAATTAGTAGTTGACGGTGGGGCATGCCTAATGGAACACGGGATATGATATGATATGGTGCGTATGCAGACATAGTTCCGTCTCTACACACTACGAATGTCTCCCAATGTTAACTCAGTACGTATATACTGGTTTTAGTCGACATTTTCTTTTTTCAGGGTGGGCGATTAGTACATTATACGTTAACCCTGGCCCTATCCCTAGTCCTGAACCCCGCTACACAAAATGGCTGATCTCAAAACCAACATTTTTTTCTGACTACACCTTGGGAGGCGTGCCGGAGGGGGGGGGGGGGGGGCGTGCTCATTTGTTGCCTCCCTTAGTCATTTGACCATTGACCACGCATCCCTTTCGAGACGGAGCACCGTTCCTACTCCTAGTAGCGACACCTCCAACAATTGGGCGCTCATTACGTTGTTTCCATATATTACATAGAAGCTTTTTGCTAGTCTTATCCCCTTCCTGTTTGACCGCCTGTGGCCACCATCTATCTCCTAGGATAGCGATCGTTTTCTCGCTGCTATCTAGTGTGTCAAACTCCTCCATGTCACATTCGTCTATTTCCCTCTTCTCTTCTTCTAACACATCCCGTTCCTCCTTGTATATTTCACATTCTCCTACTATGTGAGTACTACTCTCTGTTGCTTGGCCACGCGGGCACATCTGTGCATCTATTTCCTCCTCCTCCCGGCTACTGCTATACCTCTTTCTTCTTTCTGGCAGGTCCAGGTCACCTACACGAAAGCGCAGCTTCAGCGTGCCGGAGGGGGGGGGGGGTGTATTCATTTTCATGCGTGGCCGTAGTCGTATGACCATATACCCTCGCATCCCTGCAATACCGGGACGGGGCACGGCGGGTTTTCACCGACCAGGCAGACATTGCTTGCACCAAGCGCGAAGCGCCGTGAGGTGTTGGGCGAGTCGCATGAAGGGTGAGATGCATCTTACTAAGAACCGCTTTTGAGGCAGATTGTCTTACAGATGGCTGACAGCGTCAATGAATCAATTTATTTTCTGGTGAGGCTACTTTCAGCGACAGCGATGGGCTCACTATGTAACTGCCTCGTGGGTGTCTTACCATATACCAGGTACACACTACGTGATACGATCATTCCCCTTGTGCGGAGTTAAGGTTCTTCCCGCACAAAAATTATCTATCTCGACCGCCAGCCGTGGTGACCGCCAAAAACAAAAATGGTACCCCGGTTGTCTAGCTCACGCAGTGAGAGGCGTGTTGTACAGCGTCGTCGCCAGCAGACGCCTACCCAACCTAGTATATATACCAGGTATATGTTGTAGAGGGGGGGGGGGGGGTACTCGTTTGTTGCTTGCCTCAGTCGTTTGACCATTGACCACATCCCTTTCGAGACGCAGCACCGTTCTTACTCCAAATAGAGACACCTCCAACAGTTGGGCGCTCATTACATTGTTTCCATAGTTTACATGGAAACGTTTGGCTCATCTTATCACCTTCCTGTTTGGCCGCCTGTGGCCACCATGTTTTTCCTAGGATAGCGACAGTTTTCTCGCTCACATCTAGCACGTCAACCCCCTTCATGTCACATTCGTCTATAATTATATTCTGTTCTTCTAGCACATCCCGTACCTCCTTGTACATTTCACTTTCTCCTACTGCGTGGTGCTACTCTCAATTGCTTCGCCACAAGGATACATATGTGAATCTACTCTTCTTTCTCCCCGCTCCTGGTATACACGTCTTTCCTCTTTCTGGTAGGTCCAGGTCACCTACACGAAATCGCCGTTTCAGCGTTTTCGCGAAGTCCATTGGGCCGTGCAACTACGTTTTCACATATATTCCTTTGCTCAATCCCCCGTATACCTCTAAGTCTTTTTCTTAATCCACCTTGTTTCTTAGCGCCAGCCTTTCCCTTCTTTCTACCCTTTCTTCTACTTCTGCCTCGTACCTCCCAAACTTCCCGGCGGACATCATCTCTTCCTAGTTTCCTCCTAAATCCTTTCACCCTTTCTCGACTACGCTATCCCACCTTATCCCAGCTCGCCCTTTCGTTACTTTCTCCCATACAGCTCGATCAAATATAGCTGGTAACCTCTTATTTGGCGCATTTCTTGACGTTAGCCGTCACCCTCCATTTTCTGGTGCATTTCAGTGCCTTATCTATTTGTTTCTGCAGCCCTTCGGGTGCTTCTGATATTCCCACGAAGTCATCAAACATCAATCCCGACACCGTATCGTCCCCCACCGTGACTCCGTGCCTTGCTGCTTTGACTGCTGCTATCAGGTCGTTTATTTATACATTGAAGGCATTAGATGATAACGCACATTTTTGTGCAGCTCCTTGAGAAATATCAACATGCTTCGATACTTCCCCGTCCAGCAACACAGCAGATCTCGCTCATTCCGTCATATTTTTCATCATCCTCCACATCTTTCCTCTGATCCCTAATTTCGTGGTGTGTGTGTGCAGATTTGTAAGTCTTTCTGTGGACGCTTGACGTCGAAAACCAGCGTGACCAGGTGAACGTCGGAAGCATCTTCCTTTTTCTTCCTTTTGAAGACGGGCTGTGTGAAACGTTTCCTCGGACAACACACCGTAGACCGCGAGAAAACTAGAAGATTTTAATATGTACCAGGTATAAAACAAATTGTGCCGTAAACTAGAGCCACATCATCACTCGATAAACTAAAACGAACGACGTTCACCCGCGCTCCAAACGGCACCCTCGCACCCTTTCCCCCGCCCACATTTTCCCCGCCCTATACCGCACGGCCTCGTTTCATCGTCGTCCCAACGCCTTTACTCCTTGCGAAACAATCCAAAAGCACACTTGCACGACAGTTGCAGTGCTGGCAATCGATCAATCCGTTCAGAGCTGGAACCATCACTTCGGGGCAAATCGCTCGGGTGGTAGTGCGGCGTCATGATTTGTAATAGTATACACCTCGGACAGATCAGATAGATCATCGATCCCCCCTTGATGATCTAGGTCATTCAGGACAGACAGATAGATAGATAGATAGATATATAGATTCCTGATCTGTAGGATCTAGCTCATGTTGCCCGGTGGGAGCCGTAAAACCTGCGATATCTATATATAGAGCGCATGTTCGCTGGGTTTGATCTGTACTACTACGCAGATCCTGCAAAAATTATCACAACGGCAGAGGCGAGGAAACAGATGAGCCAGATCATGATCTGTCCGAGGCGTGCAATAGTACTTGCGCGGGAGGGTTTTAAAATCCCTGCAGTTATTTTTTTTGCCAACATGAAAAGTAGTTGAACGGTTACAGCGAAAAGCCCTGCACTTGTTCATAAGAAAACACGATTTGATTCGCTCACCCCACGTCGGTGATGGCGTTGTCGAACAGGTTCAGCGAACACAAGACGGTGTTCTCCTCGATGGCCTCGGCAACCGCTGCAGCCTCCTCGTCTCCGAGCCCATTCCCTCTCAGAGATAACGCTTTAAGCTTAGAACCTTTTGGCGGGGTGTTTAGTAGGATGGTAGGTAGGTTTACGAGTATATAAGGCATTGGGTCGAGATGCTAAAGCTGCCCGACTTCCCGGGTATACATGGTATATCGATCCCAGAATAAGTAGTAGTACGACGGGTATGGTATTGGGGGGCGGGAGTACAAGTGAAATATACCCGTCGGTAGGTTATACCCGGGTCGAATACCCGGATATCGTGCAACACCAACCGTGTAGTTCTATGGTATGAATAGTAGTAGTAGTAGTAGTAGGAGTAGTAGTAGTAGGAGTAGTAGTAGTAGTAGTAGTAGTAGTAGTAGTAATAGTAGTAGTAGTAGTAGTAGTAGTAGTAGTAGTAGTAGGAGTAGTAGTAGTAGTAGCAGTAGTAGTAGTAGTAGTAGTAGTAGCAGCAGTAGTAGTAGTAATAGTAGTAGTAGTAGTAGTAGTAGTAGTAGTTGTTGTAATAGTAGTAGCAGCGGTGGTAGTGGTAGTAGCAGCAGCAGTTGTATTAATAGTACATCTTGACTGAGCGAATGTGTTGTCGTCGATAAACTGGAAGCCCCATTTCAACACTTTTACGCGCACAAAAAACATGCTCTTCCAGGAAAGTTTCCTACACCTCAGCAGGTCATCGATTCCCCACCTTCATGATCTACGGTAGACGTTTCAAGTCAGAGGCATTCCCGATCTTGCATGATCTGTATGGTCTAAGCTCATTTTGCCGGTTGTGTGTGTTTTCACATTCCCCCGCTTTTTCTACCCGATGAGATTCAGCACACCCAGTGCCCGCACCGAATTTCAATCCTAGAGATCACAGAACTACACCACAGAGATACTGCATTGTATTGCAGCGAGGAGATTAGACATCGCAGTGCCATGCCGTCGTACTGGATACAAACGGCGCAACCTACAGTATATACAAACGTTAGCATATCCTGGTACATTGAGAGAAATAAGAACACAGCACAAAATAATGTAAACAATTAAAACAAAAGAAGGGTGGGACCCGTATTTACAAAATTTGCATGATCTGGCACATGTTGTTTCCTGGTTTGGATACTATTAATATGAAGATCCTGCACAACCTCTAACAACGGCAGGCGAGGAATTGGATGATTGGCAGTAGACGGATCAGATAGACCATGATCGGTCCGAGGTACAAACATTTCCATCGCATATCTACATACGTACGTACCAAACGTTTCGCACCTTCTCGGACAAGATCGGCGAAATCAATCCTTGAGCAAGAACCGGTCGACAAAGTGTCCTCCACCACCCCCACCCCCCCGCCCTCCTCCCTCTCCACATCCAACCTTCCCGATGGCGACCTCACGCAACCAGATGACGTCACTGACAGCAGTGACGGCGACGGCGTAATAGTGCTGTCGTTGTTGTAGTCCAGGCCGAGGCAACGGATGGTCGTGTTCGGGAGGCCCTCCACCAGGGCTGCCACGGACGCGTGCGTCAGCCCAGCGTTGTGGAAGTAGAGGGTGTCGACATCGGAGGACCGCCTTAGCGCTTCCAGCGCGAGACGCAGGGTGGTGTGGTCCGCGGTGTAGTTCCGAAAGTGGACGGCGGATGACGGTGGTTTAGGGGAGGCCGCGACGACGCTCCCCCCGTCTTTGCCGTTGGTCTTGTTGATATTGTCGTTTTTTGGTAGACGTAACGCGAGGCACGGGTGGGCGGGGACCTCGAATACCCTTTGGTTGTGTTGGTCCGACGAAGAAGAAAGCGAACGCGTACGTAGTAAACGGGGATGAGTTGGTGGGTGGGAGAGTGGGTGGGTGGGAATCCCTCGTGGGTGGGCGTCTGGTCAACCATGACTGACTAATGAACTTAATGTATTACCTAAGCATAGTCGTATAGTACTTGAAAATAACAAGGAGTTCTGTATTGCAAAGCTTGGTGTTCTTCTGAGCCCCCGGAGGTGAGCGCGTGCTGCATTCCTGGATCAGGTCCACTACGGCAAGTTGCTGTAGCTATGCCGACGGTGACAACAGCAGCAGCAGCAGCAGCAGCGATGAATATGGGTGTGCGCTTACAAGTCATGCTCGAGTAGAGGTTACGCGCAGCATTTGCTCCGCGTGGAGTAGACGAATACAACACGAGCTAGAAATGGTGCATGGACCGTAAACCAAGGTGCTAGAGTACACATCTTATCACTGATACGGCCTGGCTTTTTGGCGTGCTTACCGACACAAGGCTGCGTAGTCGGCGTCGAAGTTGCCCACGGGCTTCAGCGTGTCCTTCGAGGCCCAATTTAGTCCTTCCGCCAGCCCATTCAATTCATCCGCGCTCCAGAGACTCGTCATGTCGATGTGTCATTTCCCTCGTATATCCTCCGACGGCGATGTATGATGTATGACGATAATATCTTGCAGCAGAGCTGTCTTCAACAATGCTGCAGCCCGTGGCGAGGCACGCTTCGCGCTCTGTGTTGGGTGCACTATTGTAGATGGAGATCACTCGGTGGAGTTCGTCGACAGGCGTCAGGCGAAACAGTGCGAGTAGGGGGCGTGGCAGCAGTTCATCGCTGAAAACACGAGAAGAGGAGAAAGGGTCAAAATCCAGTATCCAGTACCCAGAATCCTACGTACCGGTACCCGTTACAAAATGAAAAAATGGCTATTACGCCGCATTCTGGAGCGAGACTCCTCTTCTCTCTTCTCTGTCCTCTATGCCCCTCCCGGCTCCACTCTACACAGCTAGGACGGCAGATGTCCTAGTCCCAGAGCAACACGATGCCAGACTCCATGAACTGCAGCCACTCCGATTTGCAGCCGATGGATGTGGTGTGCGGGGCGGCAAGGGTGCGAGGGCGCGTTGCTTCATGCTCCAGCAGAAATGCGGCGGGATCGAAAACGTTTGGTGACGTTTGGTGACGTTTGGTGAGGACGGACGTGTGGCAGTGTCGCTGGTCGTAGTGTCGTGGTATCTTCCCCCCCTGCGTGGCGAGCCGTGCACACACCCCACAGCGACTTCCCCGACATCTTGGAGGGCTTTCGAAAGGGGAGAGGAATGGGTCCTGCCACGGAAAGCTTTGCTTCTTCGGGAGATTGCGTCAGTTCCGTGGATGATACTGGCAAAAAATCAAACGGCAAGGTCAAGGCTAAGGGGAAGGTCGACGTGGAAGAGCTGCTTGATTTCATTTTTCCGAAGTCGCTTCAGCAGCCTCTCTCCACCGGTAGGTTGTATGCGTTCGGCATGTACGGCCCTCTGGATTCGAACGCAAGGCTGCGGGCGGGGCATAACGGCCAGCGGGTTGTGAGTGCGTGGGAAATCGACACCATGTGCCTGCAGTTCGAGCGCGAGGATATTCTGCAGGTGGGTGGGTGATTGAAATCCGAAGGCGAATGGTTATCTTGCAGCAACGGATATGTTACGAATTGATCATGAAAAAAACTTCCACGCAGAAATCACAAGATCAGTGGTCAGTAGCTCGCCGACCACAGAGTCTTGGTTACGGCAAACAACGTAACACCCCTTCTTCGTACGGTGGCCACCATAAAGGATCATGGAATCATAGCAAGCTGTTACCTGTACGTACGGATTTTTTAAGGGCCGCGTTCATGAACTGCGGGTGGATGCGGGTTGCAATACTGTCAACACCTCGGTAGCACAGTGCTCGAAGCGAGCACCGCACACTACGTACTATTGAAACCAATGTCCGGGAATGTCAACTATAGGGGACATTTAGATGACCACGAAAACCCCAAAAGCGTTTACTTTTTGCGATCACACTGATATGCAAAACCGTACATGGAAGCGCGATGACGGACGACCCTCGCGCTATTTTATCAAGGTACTGCTCTTCGGACTACGGCCACCGTCGTTTACCCCTTGCCAACTGCACGCATATATATTGTGCGCAAAATACCTACTTCGAAGTATTTGTGTACCAAGGAATTACTGTACGAATAGGTTTGTTGTTTTTTTAGCGGCAGTAAATCACGTTAAAGCGCGGGACGAGGGGGAGAAGGAAGGCGCGCATCCCAACAACATAACATATAGAGAAATCATCCCGTGTGTAGCTCAACAACACGAACTCCTCGTAAGCATGTGTGCGTGTACGTCCTGTACCTCAAACCTTTTAAGCTCTTCCTCTCCCCGCCGCGATTGGGTGCGGAACTCGTCATTGCACCCAAGGTCTATCTCTCGGGCGGGCGACCGCTGTTTGTCCTGAGCGACGCTCAGCAGGAGGAAGTAATCGCCCAGGCCGACAGCCACCTCAGGACGGCCAAAGGTCGTGGGTACCGGCGGCAGGTAACACGCGCCGAGGTGTCCGACCTCCTCTCGGGGCTACCGAGGGACTCCGCGGGGCTCGCCAGCTTCCACGACGCCCAGAAGCTAATCCTGGGGTACCGAGAAAAACAGATCGCTCGGTTCAAGGTTATTTTCCCCGACACCGTGACGAAGTCGGGAATAACGCCACCTTCGAGACGACGCATGATGTCATCGGCAGGCGACGGCAGCAGCAGTGGCGGCAGCGGCTCGGTCCACGGCCCTGAGGCGGCAGAAGTGGTTGGCAATGGTGTGGGGGTTCGGGATGGTTGTTTGGGCGCAACAACGGTTCCAGCAGGAGGGTCCAGGTCCAAGGCCGGCGGTTCCATTTGTTCCATGTCGAAGAACAAGTCTGTGGAGTGCTTTAGAGGCGCGGGTGCGGGTGGGGAGAAAGCTGCTAGCCGAACAAGGGGGGACAAGTTTAGTGCAGACGTAGCCCCTCCCGAGATGTTTGTCAAGGACGTGGGGTTCACCCCCGCGGGAATGGCCAAGCACGTGAGTATTTGTTTTCTGACTGCGGTTGAGGACGAAAATAAACGCCGCACAAACCATAATCTTGTGGGTCGTGGAGCTATTCTACGATTGTATGGGCAAAAGCGCAAAACAACACTGTGGGCTTCCGTCTTTAGATGTAAATACCTGGGCGTTCTACTGTGGGGTCGTTTCAAAGAGGGCGCTTAGCACGGCGCATGCCTATCCGCTTTTGATTGCCCCTTGAAAACGTACCTCAACACAACGTCGTTTTTCTATCGCTCAAGGGTTTCAAACATACGCACGCCAAGGTAAACTCTTTCCCATTGTCCCCTCCGCTCGCTCGTTCTAGAAGAAACCTATCAAGCCTCTTGGGATACTACACCAGCGCTGACTCAAACACCGCCTCCCAACCCCACCCCCCTCAACCCCACGCCCCCCCCAAACCCAACCCCCTGCAACCGCACGCGACAGACTAACAAGCTTCTGAGTACCCGAGCGTACAAGGTGGGCAACCTAGTGGACAGCAACGATCCCGGCCTTACGCAAAACGTGAGGCTCATCCGTGAGGACAGGCCGCTCGAACCGGGCCAGGGAGCGTGGGACCCTTACGCCTGTTTGCGTGGGTACAACGTGGGGGCGCATGTGGGGTCGGCGAGGAGCTCGACCACGGCGAAGCGAAAAGCCTAAAGAAACATCGGCAGACGAAAGGGGTAGCAGTATTACGTAGTCAACGTACGTAGTGTATACCTGGTACGATTGAGCCCAGCTCTGAGACATTGGTTGATAGTTCGTTCGCACTATTTCTTCAATACATCACGATTCCGAGAAAAAAACTCAGGCGGTCGGGGTCAGGGTTAGGGTTAGGGTTGGTTTAGTGCTTACAGCCAGATGTATTTGAGCCCTCTTGCCGAGCCTGGTCCCCGTCGTATATACAGCCCTCGTACCATTGTTAATAGTAGTACTCGTAGCGTGAGTAGTGTCAGTGGCAGTAATAGTAGAAGCATACAGGTGCCCCCCCCCCCCCCACTGCACAATGTGGGCGTAGAAAATTCCTTGTGGGGGCATTGAACACTGCACAGAGTAGCAAACCCCACAAGGTGTCGACAATCTGTCTCTTCGGTACGCCTACTGAGGATGCACTACATTGTTCAATGCCTCCACATGAGTTTCTTACGCCCACATTGTGCAAGGGGGGGTTCCCGGCCACTTGTGTAGTAGCGGTAGCCGGAGTAATAGTAGCAGTAGCAGTAGGTAGTAGCATTGTCGTAGTAGAAGTAGTAGTAGTAGCAGCAGTAGCTGCTGTGGCCTAAGCTACAGGCGACTGACCATGTTCCCGATCAGCGACCCGGTAAAGGCTACTGGCTACTGTTGGACAGCTTGGTAGTTATCCTTATTTTGACCCCTCGATAGAGGTACAAAGTCAAAGTTGCTACATTCAACTATCAAACGGGAATACCCCAATAACTAGGTTCTAACACACGCTTGTTTGATTTTCTGCAAGTGTCGTACTGCAAGTGTCATAAACTATCTGGCACTCCCTTATGCCTTCTCGAAAGTTTCAATGGTCGTTGCTTGATCGGTGATCTCCTCTGGACAACTTGTCTGGGAAATCTACGTGTGTATGCGTCCCTATGTCGTACCTAAAGTCTATGAGTCCTTCGCTGCGTCTCGATAACATCAACCGTTCCTGCCTCGCTTATAATGGGTGACCGATCCTTGTGCAACTAATGCGGCAGCACGCATAACCTGACAGCATAAAATGTATACTACTGCTGTGGCAGGTTTGAAGCATTGACGAGCATGTAAACACCTAATAGATCACCCCGTTGCGGGTGACATGGCGATGGATTTCGTTGACGTTTTCTTCTTTCCCCTTAAGGCTGGGTCTTCCTTCCATTCTTTTTTCACGTGCTTTGCCGGCTTCGTCGCCTTGCCGTTCAGAGGTGTGGGAGTGGGTTTTGAGGAGCCGAATCTTCGACCCATGTTCTACAGACATTAGAATCCGCGCTGATCTCACTGTAATACATATACCCGTCAGACAGATTCGACCCAATATCACTTCGTACGCTAACAATAACGACGCCGTTGCTAGCCGTAGGATATACTCCTGAGCGGATACCAATAAAAAATCAGTGGTATAACTATCGTACTGTTTCTCTAGACCGCATTCCACACTGCCACGGTGCTATACTTCCCAAAGAGTGAATGGACAGTTGAAGACAGGATTGTGTTGGAGAGAGGCAAGACGTTCCACTGCAACAACAACGCAACTGATTATCAAGAATAAACGCTATTTCAATGGCCCGTTTGTTGACCAAGAATATCGACCGAACAACGTAGCAGCCAATGAATAGCACGTTTCTGCCCCCCCCCCCGCACAGAGAAGACGTGTGATGCTACTGCAAAACAACTATTGCGTGAATAGACTAGCAGCCGAACCACGGTTCTGCCGCCCTCTCTAAACGTGTGGTGATACGTACTAAGAGGCAAAAACATATTACCGTGAAGGGGGTGCGACCCCGCGATGCAGATGTCCCTCCTAGCAACCCAGATGATGTCCAGCGACCCCAGATGCGGCGATCGAGCAGCCCTAAAAATGCAAATGTCCAGCGACCCCAAAAGCAGTGTTCCAGTAGCCCCCAAACATTCGATGATGTTGCAGCGATTGCAGAAGACGTTCTCCCCAAACCCAATAGATAAATGATGCTGTGGCTCGATCCAGGAAACAACTTCGGCGAACCCACGATGCTGCGGTTTGTGCGGCCACTCCGTAGGCTTCGGCAGTCCCCTCGAACAGTGATGTAGCGAGCTTGAAAGTGTTTAATATGGCAATCCCAGGCGTTTTTATTTGCAGCAATTCCGTGAAACGACTTTCCGGCTACTTCGCATTGATAAATCTGGCCCCTGTTGTAGCTGACGGTCCCTGTTGGGTTTTTACAGGATAAAATGTGCAACACTTGTCAAAGTCGTCGCCAAAATCAACAAACGGCTTAACTTCGGTACCCTCGGGGCGGGTTTTGGCGGCCTTTGCAGCCGCCGAGCGCGCACTACTCGTTTGTGAGCACGGAGCCCCTTCCACGCAGAACTCGGCGTAATTGTCTGTGATCGTCCTATATACAGTGCACCACTCCTGCCCAGTACTGCCCCCTGATCCACAGTAGATCACTTCTTCTGGCAGGCGGCCTCGTTGTTCTTCCCGTGGGCCTTGGCGGGAACGGTATAGCTGCTCCTGCAACGCCCCGCCTTGCCGGAGTTGTTATGAATGCTGGGTTTGGGAGCATGTGATGCTGATGCTGCTTTCATGGCCGTGCTACATCCAGCTGCCCTTCCCATCTTGTTCCACGACAGCCCGTCCATTTAGAGGTGGTGTTGTACAGACTGAATCTTCATCTTCGGAAGATTGGAGTCTGGGTCCTTCCAGGTCATCAGCTGATGCCCGGGTATTCCTCTATCAGACCTTGGAGAACGATGTCGGTGAAGTGCCCGTCCGTGATAGGTTCCTCCATCTCGGTCAGTAGATTGCGCAGTCGGGTGAGCTCGCTGATGTAGTTGTCGGGGTCTTGTCCCGGTGTCATGCTTGTAGTCGCCGCCAGTGTAGCGACTATCGTCTCGTTGACTTCCTTTTGTCCGTTGCCATGAGTCCCGCGTGCGCCCTCTGCGTGCTTATCTCCAGCAGGGCCGCCGGTTTTATCGGCGATCAAGTAGAGGATAGCGAAATGATCCTGGATGGTTATGTCATACGCGGCTTGGCATTGCTAGAAAGACTCTGGTGGTGAATTCGTCGCCCTCGACGTCGTGATGCTGGGCCTGGCTTGTCCCTCCAGCACGTGAAAAGCATCTGGACGGGCGATGCTCAGCGTGAAGCAAGCCTTTTCGTACCAATGGTTGTTATAAGGCTTAGATTGGGTAGACGATCGGTTAACCTTTTACTTTCAGCCCCCACGGACTAAGACCTCTACAAATGGCGTCGTCGGCAGGACGTCTGACGTTGGTCGTGAGTTCGAGTCTCACGTCCACCATGAAATCGCTTTTCTTAGTGGATTTCTTCGCGTCCAGAAAGGCGATCGGTTAAGCTTTTACCTTTAGCCCAACGGACTAAGACCTTAACAAATAGCGTCATCGGCAGTACATGAGTCGTTGGTCGTGAGTTCAAATCTCACGTCCACCACGAAAACGCTTTTCGAAGAAAAGCGAATTTCTTCATGTCCAGAATCTGAAAAATACTTCTGGATCTTCAGAAATTGGAACCGCGAGTTGGTGCTACGCGTCGACCCATATATCCGGTCCGTTCCGGGGGAGGAGAGTGTTATAGGGCTTAGGTTGGGTAGGCGATCGGTTAACCTCTTACCTTTAGCCCAACGGACTACGACCTTACCATCGTCAAATTGATCGGGGTTCATACCACTGACAGGCTTTACTCCTCAATGATGCGCAGGAATGGTTACTGCCATTCCCATTGAACTCGCATATGTTTTAGCAGAGTTGATGTTCCTCTCATACGTAGCCGCAACAGCGAAGTATCCGCGACCGATCCGAGGGACCCCCGTGATTTTGTTTGCACGCAGGCGCTCCTGCTCTATATCAGCAAGCAGTGCAGGAGCAGTGATAGTACACTACGGAGTCAACCCGTCAAGTACACACGAAAGAGGCGATTCTGACGTATCTCAGCGGATCCCTGCTATTTCGACGAAGTCCACTTGTACAAATAATCGCCCCGCCACTTACTTGAAACGGGCGGTTCAGCCGTTCCGAGATTTTGACAGCGGCCCTCGTACTCACGTCCCAGGGCTCGCAGCCCCAAGTGTGCAGCAGTACGTAGTGTCTACGTCGTTCGCAGCAATAGCTTCTGATGACGATGATCGTGGCAGCTGTGTGCAGTCCTCTTCGTAGCAGTAGTGTAGTTGTTCTTGTCCGTCGTCAGTCTTCGCGCAGCAGCTCGAGACGATGATGATCGTAGCAGCTCTGTTGAGAAGCTCACAATGGTTGCAGCAACAGCCGGGGCATCAGTCGCGGTCGTCCTTCGATGATGCTGAAGGCTCGCGGTTCTACAGCGTGCGTACGTACATCGCGGCTCATAACCTGTTAGCGGAAATTTCCACAGTGCGCGTGTGTTCGCGGCTCCTGGGTTACAGTAGGTCAGACAGCTCGCAGCAGAGGCAAGCACTATCACCTTGTGTCAACTGAGCGATTGTTGTTTAAGCTTCAGCTGTCAGAAGCACATGCTGAAAGAAGAATGGCGCTCAAGGTCAGTGTTGATGATCGGTCTTGTCCAAGAGGGCAGGAGGAGGAGGAGGAGGAAAGAAAAAGAGAAAGTGAGTGTGTGTGCACGGTCAGTCGATCACACAACTGTCAAGACCCCGAGGATACGGTGCAAAACTAAAACTCAAACAAAAAAATGCGGTTGGACTCGAACTGGTATTCCGGGGTTCTATCGCCGCATAGCTACTACCAGGTAATCGGCATGTAACATACCGCTCGCGGTACTGCCGTTGCACCCCGTTGTACTGTTGTGGCCTACTCGCTACAGGCGGCGATGTTACCGATCAGCGGCCCGGTATAGGTTACTGGTAGCTATTCGTTCAATATAGGGGGCGGTCAGCTAAGGGTCACACCGCGGTCTGCTATACATCACTCTGTCTCTGAATATAATGCTCGTTTGATATTCACATCGTTTTCCAAACGGGGACTACTTTTCCGGACAGATTTGCAGCACATTTTCCTCGCACTGGCATTGATCGGCCCCCACCCGGGCAGGGCAGCAGATGTTTGGTGATGTTCGGTGCCCCGCGCGTTAGTACGAGCCGCAGCGAGTTCGGACCCCAGGATAGCGACCGAAAAACACATAGGACTTGAATATAGTAACCGTCCACCACCGGTGTAAGCGCCCAGCAGCTCGGGTAGAGGATCATGCTGCGCCCCTGTCCTACGCTCCCTTGCAACGTTGTGGACGATTGTCACTTTTCGCCGTCAATTTTCTCCTCTGAAGTCCCAAGAGATTTGATTCCGTTTGGTGGAAAACTACGTGGGACTTAGGGGGGGGGTAACGTTGCCGTAGGGGAGAAAGGACTATTACGGGGGACCATAGTAAATAAGACCAAATATTGTAAGGAAAAATAGGCAAACATACTGGTTTTTGTGTGTACCATAGGTCCTGTTAACTATAGTCCCCCGTAATACTAGGTACCTGGTACACCTGTTACTACGGCTTTTGTCCAGAAAGTCGCTGAGAGTAAAACCTCCTACGAGTTGAGTTGGAAAGTAAAACTGATCATCAAGAATAAAGAATGTATAAAGACAGAAGAAAGACAAGAAAAAAGGGGTACAAATATTGACTCCACCGACAAAGAGAGCAGGTGACCGCGCGCATGCACGGATGTCCATTTCCGATTTCCGAGCGAGAACACGGCAATGAAACAAAGGCGAAAACATACACAAAGGAAAGGACGAGAACACCACGTATACGTAAAGAATAACACGCTCTACTTACGTATACGTAGACAAAAAAGGTAGTCTACAATACGTACAAAGAAAAAAAAAGACGAAACGAGAAGAAAAAATGCATAAAAAAACCGCTTCCCATCAACGTAATAAAAAGAGACGCTTCCGTCGTGCTGGCGGCAACTCCAGTCTGGCCAGCAAATCACGTAATTATCTACTGGTATGAACTACTGCTACCAATGAGTACCTGGTACCTCGTATCTATTTAGCAGTACAGCGGGTAGCCCAAAGAAAGGCGCGTGTCTTCTCGTGAATCCGGCCTGTGTACCCCCCCTTCCTCATGCCCCCAGCCCCGCCCACGACCATGACAACGACGTGATACTAATCTAGTTCAGTGGACAGTCAGTTAGACCCACGCCCGATTCATGGCGCACACCCACTCGCTGTAGGCCCCACCGAACACGTCAGATTTCCCGAAGCAGCTACGTACCGGGGTACATTTTTTGCCGGCCCAACAAGAGCAGCAGTGCTAGGATACGTACAACCAATCCTATAATTTATACCAGTATCTACTACTGTTGTACTGATCGTCCCTTCTTCAGCCGGCAAGCCCGTTGGAAGCAAACAGGCCCTCATCTATTTCGGGGGGCCATAGTTAATAGGACCAAATATTGTTAGCAAAAATCGCGAAACATATAGGTGTTTGTGTGTACCTTAGGTCCAATTTAATGTGGCCCCCCGTAATAGTGGAACACCATCGAAACGTGTCAACATCACGCGTACCAAATGGCTTAACGCCCCTCCCCTTCGCACACAACTCCATTTAGCGCAACAAGACCAAAAGCGTATGAACAACAAGCGTACTAAACAGCTATTCCTTATAGGCACGACGGGCCGAAGAAAGTTATCTCTCCTTCCCCCCTCCCTCCCCCCCCCCCCCCTCTCCCCCGCACTCGCGCCTTGTCTAGCCTCGCCCCAAAACAAAAACAACAGACAAACGGAGAGCAAGGCTTCCAGAAACACAGCGGTAAGGGCCGGGCACAGTCACACACAGCAACATCAACGAGAACAACACCCACGAAAACCACAATTTTTACCTCATCATCTAGGAGATCGCCAAGCCACTCTACGTGTGTGCGTGTGAACTAGAGAGCCGCTTCCACGCTCTACCATAGTAGCCGCCAATCACGCCGAAAATCGGTGGGAGGGGCGATAGAGCTAACCTCGCATAACGAAAAAATTATAAAGCAGAGGACGAAAGTGGGCACGGGTCGACGCTACGTACAAAGCGGGAGAGAGCTGAGCGAGGCAGGAGAGCGCGCGACATCTCGATTCGAATGCTGTATTCGTACACTCGCAGCGACACTCGCGACGACGTCCCCTGCGGCCTATACCCGCGCCACTCCTTCTTCCACGCCTGACCCCCCCCCCCCCTATTTGAAATCGGCGTGAGCCTGCATAATCACCGACAATACCTCGCACGCGGTGCCCACTCCTCTGCATAAACTGCCACCACCACCACCACCGCCAACACCGCCGGCGCAACCATCACCACCATCGCAATCGCCACCGCTACCGTCACTACCATCGCCACAACCCTAAAAAGAGACGCAACCCAGAGATGCCTCCTCGGGTCGGGATAACGGGATAACGGCGCGGCACGGAGCGCCGCGGAACCCCTCTCCGCTCGATCTCGAAAAAACAACGTCGGCCACGAACAAAAAATAATCGAGCAAAAAACACGGACAAACACAACGGTTACGCCATAAAACGCGTTTTTTACCGGTGCAGCGGTACCTCCGCGGCGGCCTATCCACAGCAGGCGTTTTTATATCAAGGAGGGGGGGCAATCCCGTTCTTGCCCCCAGGGTGTCGGCGTACGATCCGTTTTGGTAAGAGCCGGGTTGCTTGGGATTGCAGCTCAAAGCGGGCGGTAGCGGTTAGCCGCCCTTGTTGAAACGGCTCTTGGCACCCGCCCCCGTGACCGTGGTTCCCTGCCTTCCGCGACTGATGCGGTCTTTCAGGGCGCCAGCCACGACCCTTCGCCTGGCCTTGAGCTTGTCGTTAAACTCGCCCTATCGACGGACGGACGGACGGACGGACGGACGGACGGAGGGTAGGTCGGTCGGACGGAGACGCGAAGGATAAGAAAGGGAGTAGGGATAGACGAGACAAATGACTCCACGCACATCTTCCTACAAAAAAAGCACGTTCGCAGACACGGAAAAAAAAACTTGCCGATACATGGCAATAGAAAAAAACACGTGAACTTTACGTGTCGGGTCAAAACCTCGCGGGTCCGGCCGGAATCGGGGTCGGGTATAAGGGTGACCCGATCCGATCCGATCCGACCCGACCCAACCCGGCCTATCCCGTGAGATTTCAACAACTTCTTGACCCGACCCGCGAGCCGGGTCACCACCCGTGAAAAGTCCGGAAGAAAACGTCTTCGTACGTGAACACACACACAAAAAAGAAATCCTTCAAACAAAAACACGTTCGTAGGGAAAAAAGTTCGTAGATCAAAAAATATTTTTTCAAGTTATTGTCAGGGTGTGTTCGTAAAAATAGAAAAAACAATTCTTGAATAGCGCGTTCGTAGAAATAAAAGAGTCATCGTCGTCGTACAAACAGAAAAAAAAACGATTACTACGCCATCTGACCACTCTGAACAGGAATGTAAGGGGCCGTTTGGTCTTTCACATCTGTATCTCAACGGTCATATCTCCCTCCACTGCGGTATCATACTTCGTAAAAGAAGCGCAACGACACCTAGGAGTGAAACCGAAACTACCGTACACGATACACCGTAGCGACCATCTACAATATAACGAAAAAGGTCCCGCACTTAACAAAGGAAGATAACCATGCATTACACGAAGTATAATCGTGTTTCGTTTTGCCCGACGGCGTGTCTTCGTTCCGCGGCCTCCCGGCCGGTCTCGTCGCCGGCGGGGAATCAGCCTGGGCGCGTGCCCTCGGGGTCTCGCTCTCTCGCCCGAGGCCCGTGGCCGGCGCGCTCGCAAATTCGAAAAAATAGAGTCAGTTTCACGGGGTACCCCGTCCCACTCAGCCGAGCCAAGCAGGGCAACGTGAAACCCGGAAGACGATCAAACACAACCGGTCTAGGAACCGAAGCTAATACGAGGGGCCATAGCAATCGGTTCCCAAGGCGGACCCAGACATCACACTGTCCTCGTATATTTACACGCCACATTTTGGTTCTGACTACTTTGGCAAAGTACGCCAGAAATATGAAGACCGTCTTGTATATACGAAGATTATAGGCTCGTACGGGCTATCAGGTACTGGTATTTATATTTTGCAGAGGGTCACAACCACTATTTATACCGGTATCACACGAAGTGTTGCAAGTTTTGGTGTTCTTCGGCCCGCCGCCCTGCGACGAACAAAAACTACAGCAGCCCAAAAACAAAAAAAAAACAAAAAAAACTGTGTTGCATACCCTCACCCTCTCGCCCTCATCCGCACTGAACATGCTATTCACAGGAGACGGCGGTGTAACCCCTTCACTGACCGCCCCGTACACCACACTATTACGGGGGACCATAGTAAACAGAACCAAATTTTTGTCAGAAAAAAATAGGTAAATATATACCTGGTAGTTTTTTTTGTGTGTACCGTGGGTCCTATTTACCATGGTCCCCCGCGATACAACCATTGCAAGGCCAAAACAGGTCTCCACCCATTGAGTGCACAAACCAACTGGGATTACATTCAGGTTCAGGCACATGTACAGCGCGGTACTATTACGGGGGATCACAGTAAATAGGACCAAATATTTCAAGAAAAAATATCGAAATATTTAGGTTTTTTGTGTGTACCGTAGGTCCTATTTAATACGGTCCCCCGTAATAAAAGAAGGGTTAGCACGCCCCATAAAGACCGGTCTCCCGTACACTCTCGTCCCCTGAACACAGTACAAGGGTCGCTCGTGCATTTAGCATGCGATCCAAACGGTCCGCATGGTAAGAGACAAGCGTGGTCACACAATCGCATATTTTGCCTCCCAACCTGTCTGGCCCGCATGCGCTCCCGCCCCACGCCCATCCGCTCCCGCACCAACACCTCCCTCTTGCGGTAGCGCTCCTGCAGGTGTTCCCTCTGAACCATGAGGCGTTTCCCTATCTTTCCCTTGGGTTTCAGGCCGGAGACTAGCAGGTAGTTGGCTCCCGATGCCAAAGTCGCCGCCCCCGTTCCGACGCTGCCCATGTTTCGAATAAATCCCCGGGGGGGGGGGTTTCCGGGAGGCGAAACGGTAGAGGTGCGTGGAAGACGGGGTTAGGGGAGAGGGGGGAAGGGGGAGGAAAGGGGGTGGGGTTCGGTGCGCTGATAACTGCCACGAAAAAAAAAACACACACACACATCATAATCCCCTCGGCTTTACAGTGCCATCCTGATTTCAAGAACACCCAGTATGGGAGATGCCGCCCGCAAGAGGGTATTGTTAGGGCTTCTTGACGGGCTATGACCTCAACGCGCCGGTCGGGTCAGGAGCGTTTCGAAACCTCACGGGGCCGATTGGATCGGGTCGGGTCGGGTAGGGTCGGGTCGGGTCGAGTTGGGTCAGGTCGGATCGGGTCACAGGAGGTTTTCAAACTTTCACAAGTCACCCTTACACGACCCGACCCGACCCGACCCGACCCGGCCCAACCTGTGACTCGTCAGGTTTGACCCGACCCAAGAACAGCCCTGGTTATCATAGCCCCATCAGCATATCAAAGGGAAAACGTGCCGAAACCAAAAACACGGTTACAGCATCGGCCACACGTAGCAAGCACCGCGGGCTGCTGGGGTAGGGGATAGGGGATGTGTCCGGAGTGAAAAACGTAGGGAGGCGTACAGTAGTACGACACAGCGCAGTCGCAGGCAGCATGATGGTATTGCTCGTATGATACTGCTGTGTACGCTCCACCTACAGCAGAACAGCAGGTTGCCGGGTCGTGCCGTCGCGGTACATGTCGTCCACTCGTACGCAAATGCCTGCCAACTATTAATACCACAATAGACGGCGTGATAAAACACCGCATTTCTCGATCATTAGGTCGCTGCACCAAGGTTCCTCAAGGGCCCTTAAGATAGCGAGATATCTACAACTGCACTCGCCCCGAATTTTTCCTTGCTTCCTTCTTTGTTCCCTTCCCCCCCCCCCCCCCCCCCCCGAAAACCGCCAGTCACGGTACCGCGAACGTCGCGCAGGCACCGAGTTCCCGCGCACGCCGGCGCCCCCGCCCCCCACCCACTGGTCGGCAAAAACCCGACGTGCTCCGTCCCGTCATTGTAGGGATGCGAGGGTCTATGACCATATTGTACGACTACGGCCATCCATGACATGAGTATACCCCCGCCACCCCTCCCGCGACGTGTAAGCCTCCTTAATTATTACCAGAGAGCGGAGAATATTGCGTCGCCAGGGACGAGGTAGACGGCGTTGGTGAGCCCCAGCCAGAGCGTTCCGAACTGCAAGACGGTGTTCACCTGACGGCGACAGAACGATCGAGGGTCATGGTTGGAGACAACTGTTCACGTCGAACAGCCCACGACCTGCGATAGGCCATCTGCATCCCTTGTTAATAAAAACGTGCCGGCATGAGACGGTGTGCGGGATCGGTGCGGTACAGGCCCAGCGCAGGAAAAACGTGCTACTGCTGTAGATCATGCAGATTGTTCGGCTCTCACGCGGCAACTTGAGCTACTTGTAGCTCATACAGATCGGGAATCTATGCTCCCTGAAGGATCTAGATTGTGCAAGTGAGAATCGATCACCTTCTCGTCCATGTGTGCAATTGTGGAAGGGTGAATGTGTCATGGGGTAAGCGGTGATAGCAGTGAAAGCAATAAGGAGCAGCAACAACAGACCCACAGTGAGGACAAAACCAGCACCACAGTGAGGGCAGCAGCAGCAGCAGCAGCAGCAGCAGCAGCTGAGTCGTTACATCGCAAACCCCAACAGACAGCGACACCACCACGAACACCACGATCACCACGAACACCATAACCAGAACCAACTCCACCGCTAACACCAGCACCGCCACCAAACACCCCCGCCAACACCACCACGCCCGCAGACTACGCGACCCCTTGACGCAACAAATCAACCCTTCACATGTACGACAGCGAATTTCACCAACACTCCTGGCGCACGGGGAACACTCAACACCCCTCTCCCAAACCTCCCAGCGCAAAACCAAGGTCATCCACCCGCGGCGGCCCAAAAGGCAATTAGAACCGACTGTTTCGTAAGGGGGAACGTAGTATTCAGATCCGAATATGGTGTGTGAGAGTAGGGGGGGATACATCATTTTCGGGTCCATCGTGGGCTCTGATTCTTGCTACATATGCCCACCCGTACTACGAGGGAAGGGTGCTGTATTTCTCGCTAGGAATCCTTATCACACCGGGTGATAATATAACACACCCCCTCGGACGATTATGATGATTATCAAAAAAATGTTTTTCTCGACAACGGGGAGGGCGTACTGAATACGCCGAGCAATTGCGCCTATTAATACGATGGAAAAAAGATGTCGACGAGGTATTTCCAGAGCCGCCATTTTTGTTTTGCGAGCGCGCGCGCAGCCATATCTTGGAAAGGAAATTAGCTCTGAAAAATTGTCTCAGGGTGTATGTTATATTATCACCCTAGTGTGATAAGATATATAATAATTGCCACCGGCTGTGTGCGTTGGTACAAGACACGGAAAAAAAAACAAGCGAATTGTTCGTCGGAATTTTTCGGCCTCGCGGCGCAGATCTCAGGCTCCTCATCCGCTACGGGTGGGCATATGTAGTATTCGGAAACCAAAGGTGTGTAAACCTGGGCGGAAACATGACCTTCGGGTTCATCGTGGGTTTAGCTTACTGTACTACTGCCCCCCCCCCCCCCGCGTAACAGCTCATGCGCTGGTTGGTGAAAGGCATACCTATTACGGGGGACCATAATTAATGGGAACTATGGTATACACAAAAAACTATATATTTGACCTTTTTTACCAACAATCTTTGGTTCTATTAACTATGGTCCCCCGTAATAGTACATAATAAGTGCGCTCGTGGAAGGAGGGCAATAACAAAAAAACAAAAGAAGGGGTGTCGGAATGAGGCACATGCCGGGAAACACAACCATCCATGGCGTGGAAAAATGCCGATGTTTGTTGTTCGTTGTTCTTTTATTTTCTCGTTTGTTGTTTTTGCTATTGTTATTGGTAATATTTTCGTTTTTTGTTACTGATGGTGCGTATGTACATTTCCATTTTTGTTTCCGTATCCCCAACGAAGATCTGGTAGTGCTCTAGAATACGGGCGATCGGCGGGAAAACCTTCAAAACCTTCAGCTCTTATGGGGGACCATAGTAATAGGACCTAATATTGTTAGTAAAAATAGGTAAATATATAGAATTTTGTGCAGACAATAGGTCCTATTTACTATGGCCTCCCGTAATAGTTGACTTTTACGTCGGCGGCCGTCGTTTTGGCGATTTTATATTGAAAACAACAAAAAAGGCACATTTTCGGTCGCACGGCGTGCAGATGTCCGGTCCCACCAAGCTGAATTAAAAGGGCTCACGTGTCTTAGGTGCCCCATCATACTTCCGAAAGCTGCAAATCTCCGACTTCAAGCAAGTCAAGCAGGCAGGGCCCTTGTATTCAGGGCTGTTTCACGGGGCGGGTCAAACCGCGCGGGTCACGTCGGGTCGGGTCGGGTCGGGTGAGGGTGACCCTACCCAACCCGAGAAATTCGAAAAATTCGTGACCCGACCCGACCCGACCCGACCCGACCCGACCCGTGAGAATAATAGAAAATCCCGACCCGACCCGCGGGTCGGATTATGACCCGTGAAGAGCCCTGGTTATATTGTGGGTGGGCGTGTAAATTAGCATGAAATGTTATCCACCCACGAGCAGCAGGCTTGGCTTGCCTTGCTGAGGGTGCTCGGGGTGACTTTGTAGTCCAGGGAGTTAGGGTCGAAGAAGGCATCGCCCTCTCTCCTCGTCTTGTACCGGTACGCCAGCGAACCCAAGATCAAGAGTGCATCGCGGCCCACCATCACCGCCTGGAGGTTTGGTGCGGCAAAAAATCGGGCAAGGAAGAGAGCCGTTCAAGAAAGGAGGAGAAAGGAAAGGACGGAGAAGGGAAAGGAGAAAGGAAAGGAGCACGCAAGTGGACAAGCAAGCAAGCAAGCGAGCGAGCAAGCAAGCAAGCAAGTGGACAAGCAAGCAAGCAAGCAAGCAAGCAAGCAAGCAAGCAAGCAAGCAAGCAAGCAAGCAAGCAAGCAAGCAAGCAAGCAAGCAAGCAAGCAAGCAAGCAAGCAAGCAAGCAAGCAAGCAAGCAAGCAAGCCAGCAAGCAAGCAAGCAAGCAAGCAAGCAAGCAAGCAAGCAAGCAAGCAAGCAAGCAAGCAAGCAAGCAAGCAAGCAAGCAAGCAAGCAAGCAAGCAAGCAAGCAAGCAAGCAAGCAAGCAAGCAAGCAAGCAAGCAAGCAAGCAAGCAAGCAAGCAAGCAAGCAAGCAAGCAAGCAAGCAAGCAAGCAAGCAAGCAAGCAAGCAAGCAAGCAAGCAAGCAAGCAAGCAAGCAAGCAAGCAAGCAAGCAAGCAAGCAAGCAAGCAAGCAAGCAAGCAAGCCAGCAAGCAAGCAAGCAGGCAAAAACAAGCAAGCGAACAAAAGCAAGGGGGCCCACCACACACCGTGTCAAGAAAAAAACGAAAAAAAAGCGAGGGGAGGAGAGGGAGAGGGGGAGGGGTGACCCTCACCGTGGGACGGAGCAGTGCAGACCAGACACGTTTCCCATCCTCCGCCCCTCGGTCTGCTCCTTTCCCTTACCCCCCCTCCCCCCCCTTTGTTGTCCCTGGAAGTGGCCACACCGGAAAATAAATTCACTCATTGGAGTTGTCATCCACACGCAAGTCCGCCTCACAAGCGTTTCTTATTACAGTAGGATGCAGCTCACCCCTTCATGCGACTCGCCGGACACCTCACGTTTCGCTTCGCGCTTGGTGCAAGCAATGTCTGCCTGGTCAGTGAAAACCCGACGTGCTCCGTCCCGGCATTGTAGGGATACGAGGGTCTTATGGTCATACGACTACGGCCATGCATGATATCGAGTGCACCCCCACCCCCCCCCTCCCCCCTTGTCGCTAGAAACCCGACATGCTCTGTCCCGGCATTGTAGAGATGCGAGGGTCTATGGCTGCAAGATACGAGTTCGGTCATGCATGACACGAGCATACCCCCGCCGCCTCTCCCCCTCAGTAGCCTCCTTCTCACCACGAGGGCGGGGGGGACGATCCCCTGTTGCCCAAGCGCCAACGCCACCGTGGTAACCATGATCTTGTCCGCCAACGGGTCCAAGAACCCTCCCAACACTGACTGGTACGGATGCAGACAACAACACCAATGAATGTGATGGTGATTATGATGTCCGATGTGATCATGAACGCGATGGTGATGATGATGATGTATGATGAAGGAATGGTGGTGGTGGCGATGATGGTGATGATGATGATGATGATGATGGTGATGATGATGATGATGATGACGATATGATGGTGATAATGATGATGATATGGTGACGATATGGTGACGATAACGATGGCGATGGCATAATCGCAGTATAAATAGCAAGCACCGCCAATAAAAACGGGCGAAGCAGAAAGGATGGAAGAAGCGCGGGGGGGGTGGGGGAAGGTTGGGAGGGGGGGGGGGGGGGGAGGGGCGTAAGGGAATGTGAAAAACGTGAAAAACGGTTCGTGCAAAACGAGCAACGAGTGCAAAATATGCGAAACCCTCGCTTGTTCGCGAAGACGGTTGTCGCGGGCGGGGAGCGCTTGGTGTCTGGAGTCTTCACAATTGAGAGCAGATGCAGTTTTACTATACGTGCAAGCTAAACCTTGCCTTTTGGTCCCACTTCCGAGCGATGTAACCGTCCAGCCAATCCGTCAAGCTCGCCGCCAGCAGCCCTGCAGAAAGGAGGTCGAAAACAAGAGGAGTCGGGAATCGAAGATGGTAGGACAACAACAACAACAACAAACATGCCAACAAACAAGGTACACGCCTTTCGTTTCTCGACAAGCCCTGCTCTTCTGAGATGCATGCTCTCCTGAGATGCATTACTCCGACCACACGCGTGTGACACCACAGCAGTAGTACTACTAGCGCTGCTCCTGCTGCCACTGCTACTACTGCTGCTACTGCTGTTGCTATTGCTACTGCTATTGTTACTGCTATTGCTACTACTACTGTATAAATAATACTATGACTACGAGGTCAGTAGTGGTCTCTCTATAGTGCCGGTTGCCCGCTATGGTGCTTGTGGAATAGCTTGGCACATATGGGATTCACCAGTGTGGTAGTGTGCTATTACGGGGGGCCATAGTTAGTAGGACCTATGGTATACATAAAAACCTATAGATTTAAACCATTTTTACTAACACTATTGGGTCCTATTAACTATGCCCCCCCGTAACATTAATAGTGCCGGTTGCCGCTATAGTGCCCGTATTGTTGGCTGGCGCATGCCGGCACTATAGAGGGACTACGGCTACTATTACGGGGGACCATAGTTAATAGAACCTATGGTATATAAAAAACTATATATCTAGCCATTTTTACTAACAATATTTGGTCCTATTAACTATGGTCCCCCGTAATACCACGACTACTGCTACTGCCGCACAGTAAGGCATTTCATTGGTGTATTACTGCAGGAATATACTGTGCAATACAGTAGTAGTCACGAACGATAAACAAGTACCACGGCCGGCATAAGGAAAACTGCCCCGTGCGTCCGCAAGGTGCTGCCACCATCCGCCATTTTTTTTCCGGGATTTCTCCTGGAACATTCCTCACCCGCGAGAGCGAGTTCGTGCTGGGATGTAACGATGAGGCCCGCGAGGACAGGGCAGAAGCAGATCCTTCCGATGGTGATGATATTGGGGACGGTCCAGACTCGCGAAGATTCCTGCAAGATAAAATAAAGCAAGATTAGAGACACCCTAGCATTCCAACATTTTTGGATGCGTTGGACTTCCGGGGTGTTTTCCGTGTCCCCTGTTGCACGTCGAAACAAACAACATGATAAAAAAATAACCAAGCAAGAAAATAGGCGAAGAGTCCACAATTAGAAAGAAAGACAGACGCAGAAAGTGCCGGGGGATCAGAACTGGGAGTTGTTGCTTCGAGGATGGTGCTTTTTAGGTGCAAACATCTGTACATTCTACCAGGCACGTATGGCATGATACGTAGCGCTTTAATGGAATTGCGATCAACGTAGCATGTCAGAGCTACATACCCCAACTCTACATTGTTTGTACGTAATCACAAGCAGTGATGCTGTGTTACTACCACTACTACTGCAACAACTACTACGTATTACTACTACTGTATACTGCTGTTGCTGCTCCTACTATACATACTAAATCAGTGCTCCTAATAGAGCTACGTACCCGAACTCTACATTGCTTGTACGTAATCACAAGCAGTGATGCTGTGTTACAACCACTACTATTAATACAACAACAACTACTATTAATGCTACTATTACTACTGCAGTATACTGCTGCTGCTCCTACTATACATACTAAAGCAGTGCTACTATCGTCACTACCACTGCTGCTGCCACTACTATTACGGGGGACCACAGTAAGTAGGACCAGATACGTGCTACATATTGATGGTAAAAATAACAAAATATGTAGGTTTTCGTGTGTACCGTAGGTCCTATTTAATATAGTCCCCCGTAATAACACACCGGAATTCCACTCTGTACGTTAAACTAGATTATTACAGCAGTGGCCGTCTTAAAGCAGGTGCCGGATTCAGCGGTACGTAGTCAATTCAGTTCCGTAGTTGACCTTCCGTCAATGGTAAACGTTCTGCTTCTTGAATGAAAAGTACAACATCTACGACTCCCTCGTACCAAGTATAATACCAAGTACTCCGTACTATAATACCATGGTTCGGAAACGGTTGGGGTCAACGCCAGAAATACGGTCAAAACCAACCTAACTGAGTCGGCGTGCCGTCAGGTTTGTGTCCACATCACGACGGCACAGCGGTACTGTGGCCAATGAGTACTGGCGATGTAAGGTGCTTCCTGCGGCGGTTTTGCTTGTACCGGCAACTGATGACGCAAACCACTCCCAGTATACCGTTTTCATACACGCAGTGCATAATACTATTGCTGTTGCACTGCAAACATATCATAAGCAACATGCCCTCTGGTCTTAATACTCCTTCGGGTCTATGTACTACAGTAGTAGCAATGGAATACCCACTTCTTCGAGGTGTCCGCCGACACAGGCAAAGGGCATCACAGTCGTACGAGTAGGGACGGCCGGGCGCGCCATTCGTCGCGTGTAAATCCTCCGCCAGACAAGGTCACACCCTGTCCTATATCAGCACATTTGTCTACTACAGGAGTATTTTTCGTTCAACATATCAGTACATACGAGTATCATAGCTCTATAACATCACCTGTGGGTGTGCGCGTACACCAGTCCGGGGATACTACATGTTGCCACCTACTTTTATCAGGATGACGGCGCTACGCTTAAGCCGCAGCAACTCTACTGCTACGATTGTCCCGTGGTATGCTTCTGGCTTCTATAGCTCCCTCCCGCCCCATGCACTGAAATACCATCAAGTGACAACTTACTGCCGCACTCCACGTAATTCTGGTAGTTACCGGTAACCCTTTTCGTACAGAACCCGAGTTTGTTTTAGACAAAATCCTTCAATTACTGCTGTAGTGTGGCAATATGTTGGAGTTTAAAGTGATTCAACACCTTTAGGGCGGTTCGTGCTCGAAATCTGCAAGGTATCCCACCCTGAGAGAGACCCACCGCCACACCTTATCGACGGCTTGGCCGTTTTCTTCGCCCCCCAAACGCCTGCCGCCGCTGCTGCTGCTGCTGCTGCTGCTGCTGCTCCCTCCACTGCTGCCGCTTGCTGCGCGACCCCCTCGCAACCGCCCGCGCTCCACCGCCCCGAGCGTGGTAGATCGGTTCCCGTTCCAGCGCCCGCCGACAACGCGGGTTGCTCTCACCCCGCCACCGCCATCGCCTAGGTTTGGTGCTGCCGCCGCTGTCGTTTCGACGAGTCCGGCGCCCTCTTGGCGGCCATCGAAGCTACCCCTGCCGCCGCCGCCGCCGCCGCCGCCGCCGCCACCGCCGCCGTTCCTGTTGCCGCCACCGCTCCTGCTGCTGCTTCGGACCGAGGGGCTACCAGAGCGGACTACTCCCGGAGGTTTGCAGGGAGCACCGCTCAGCGTTCTCGTGAAGACGGCGGGTATCGCTACCCGCACGAGCTTCGCGTGCTGCCGCCGCCGAGCCAGCGCAGGTCGAGCCGAGGTCGGTCGAACAAGTAGCCATCTTTCCGACGACGGCGACAATAGCGGTGACGGTGCTGCCGCTACCGTGGCGAGGCATCGTGACAGAGGGGGTGCCGGGGGTGTCGAGGGTGGCGCTGTGTGTTGGCGGTGGAGGTGCTGGGCCTGCTGGTGGCTGTGAGCCGCGCCGCCGTAGCGCCTGCCGCGGGCCGCGGCAAGGACGGTGCAGGTAGGGGCAAAATAAGCTTACACGTACATACGGGTATACAAACAGTAGGTAGCTATATTAATAGTACCTGGTACTACAGCAGTTCTATACGACGACAGCTGATCACATCCTGGAGGTTTCGTAGTTTTCAGTCGCCCGCCCAGCTGGGTGTACCGTAGGTATTGCGGTGTATCTAACATATACCAGGTACATATTTACGTATCTGGTACATCAGTACCAGATACCTCTGGTATATCGTTGAGGGGGGTGGGCAGCAAGCAGAGACTGTCTCACTTTGAGGCGCTGGGGTCGTACCACGGCGTCGCGGCTCTCGATGGGTATGGAGAGGATGGATAGAGCGGGAGAGGGGAGGAACTGACAGAAGTCAGTCCAAACGGACGAGGTGTACGTACACTTAAAGCGCTGGTTTGCGCAAACAGTAGGTAGCAATATTAATAGTACCTGGTACTACAGCAGTTCTATACGACGACAGCTGATCACATCCTGGAGGTTTCGTAGTTTTCAGTCGCCCGCCCAGCTGGGTGTACCGTAGGTATTGCGGTGTATCTAATATATACCAGGTACACATTTACGTACATCAGTACAAGATACCTCTGGTATATCGTTGAGGGGGGTGGGCAGCAAGCAGAGACTGTCTCACTTCGAGGCGCTGGGGTCGTACCACGGCGTCGCGGCTCTCGATGGGTATGGAGAGGATGGATAGAGCGGGAGAGGGGAGGAACTGACAGAAGTCAGTCCAAACGGACGAGGTGTACGTACACTTAAAGCGCTGGCTTGCGAACGCGCTTGCGCCCGCATGTCTGGTACATGCGGGTAATTCAGCATGCAACAACGGCTCTACGACCGGGTGCGCTTGTGCGAGGCACCTGCACCAGAGACTGGTATACCAGATACCCTATCCTGGAGAGTATCAATTCGGAAATATGGCAATATGATTCCAGAAGAGGCTGACAGGAACATGCGCCTGCATTAGGCAACGGACTGAACGCGCGATTCCCGGACTACGGGTTGCTGCATCATAAATCGCCTTGAGTGCTCGTACTCATATAGAACCATACGCATAGAGAAACCGGCGGACAGGATAGCAGTAAACAGCTCTTCACCAGCCAGGGGTAGTAGCAGAGAGAACAGCAGAGCACGCTGCAAGCACAGGGTCACACTTTGCGTGCGACCTGTGCAATGATCTATGAGGACACAATCAAAGTGCAACCCCCACCCAATCCCTCACCTTCCGGAGATTCGGCAGCACTGGCCAGTGAGAACCCTGGCTGCACGCACCACCATTATTTCCACTGCCTGGGGTGCCATGCGGCGCGGGCGCGCATTGCTGCTGTGTGCTCGTTTTGAGACCCTAACCTGGGTGCTTCCCATGTCTTTACAACTCCCTATTTCTCAAGGAGGATACCACCGGAACTCATCTGTCCTCCCACTCTGCTCTGGGATATGACTGAGACCTCCGCCGACCATGTCAATAAACGAGAACGAGTTGCTGGAGCTTAATGCAGACCTGATGCTGCTCATCCGTGAGAAGCAGCAAGAAGGTGCTCTGGCCGATGCAGTTGCGTGAGTACACCTTCGATTTTTTTTTTGAAATTAGACGTACGTATAAAACAGGAGCATCGTCGTGGATCACTGTTGATTGCGGATCGCTGTTGATGGTTGTGCCAGGATCTGGGAGCTATAGAGAAGGACTGAATAAGACTGATCGTATGTCCTGTTGAACTTCCGGTGGTTGGTTTCCTTTCGCTTGTCGACAAGACTTGGCGCCTGGTTTTCTTTCCCTTAGGCGTATTGCCACAGCAGTACAACAGTGCTACTCGTAGACATTATTTGAAGCCAGTCAAAAGGTACCTTTTTACTGACTGTACATATCATACCAGTAAGGGCCGGTCTTAACGAGGGCAAAATAAACGAAAAAAAAAACGAAATAAAACGAACAGACTTTCGTTCTTAGCAAATAACAGCAGGTTGAGTCCTAACGAGGGCAAAAAAAACGAAAAAAAAAACGAAACAAAAATAAGAAGCCGAGTCGAATTTTTACGCGGGGCAATTTATCGGAATGACTCAACCGCCACAGCACGTGGTTCCTGGCGATAGCGCTCGACAGCGACGGTGGATAGACACAACTCGAACACGTACGGCACCCTCCACAGCAGGCGGTTCTCGTGGTCCAACCCGCTCCCTACGGAGTGCTCTCGAACTTGTGTGTCGGCCATCGCTGTTCGATGGCAGACGTTTGAATGTTGAGTGGGACTCATGTCGAAAAATATACCGCCACAGCCACTTCCTGATCCCCCGGTTTCTTGCGAGGGCACCCCATGGTGATTCTCTACCCATATGTGCTCGCGCCGTCAGCAGACAAAAGCCGCGTGGCAGCCACATGCACTACCTCGGCCATCGTGCGCTTGCCAATCGGTCGTAGAAACTTTATCGGAACTTCATCCCATTGCTTCGAGCTCCTCCTATGTTCCTCTTCGACCCTGGGTATCCCATATTTCGTTTATTTGGCACCCATTTCGTTTTTTTTTTAAGTCCTCTGGGACTAAAAAAAAACCTTTGGGACTAAAAAAAAACGAAATGTGAAAACGGAGGTATCGGGATCTCTACTTCTAATTTTTACAATTTGACCAATAAAACTCACGTACTCTTTAGTTCTGTTTTTCGTTTTTTCATTTCGTTTTTTTTCCCGTTTATTTTGCCCTCGATAAGACCGGCCCTTAATGCCGCAAAATGGGAGAGGGGATACCTTAAAACTAGCCGACCCTGAAGGGCCGTATATCCAGATTCATATAAAGCTCAGGCACGAACCGAAACCCACCCGGAGAATTTGGAGAATGGATCAATGATGCAGCACTTCACAACCCACTCCCACACCTCTTATTTGCAAGGCTGTAGCTGATTACACGTGGACACTGCGAATCAGACAACAAGTCCGAAAGTACGGGCACGCGAAAGCACGCAAAACAAGCTAGAACTACCCTGACGCTCAATCGAAGAACGAAGCTCGAAGAAGTGGTGTGGCTCGCGTAACCAGGAGCGATGTAAGTTCAGGCGAGTAGAGCAATGTACCCTTCGAAAGTACCTGAGAGCGAAACCCAAACAGAAAGAAAAAAAGTAAGCATTCCGCTACCCACTGCGAAGGCACGGGGTGCTCCGAATAAATGAAAAACAAACGGGGAAGGTAACGCAACGGAACAAGTACTGGCGCGACGGAGCTCACTCGACTAGTGAGAACAGTGTCGGGGAACAGGAAATCACGCAATTGAGAGAACCCAAGGGAAATCAAGACCCGATCCCACTAAAGAGGGCGGAAGAACTCGTGCGAGACTTCGTCGATACTGAGTGCGCTAGAACACAAAACGTACAATGAGCATGTATCGTTAGGGCCCATTGTTAAGGTCTTAGTCCGTTGGGCTATTGGTAGAAGGTTAACCAATCGCCAACTCCCCAATCTAAGCCTTATAACACTCTGCAATATCGCGTGGGAGAGGGCGGAATGCAAGCTGTCGCTAACGAACGAAATCTATCACCTCGGCCTGGTTGCGGGTATTAAAAGGCGGAGGGGACGCATGAACGGCAAATTTGGTCGGACCCAAGGCTAGGGCAACCTGTAAGATGCGTATGAAAGGCTCACGGAAATGCCCTGGGAAAACCAAAGAGGAACCGAGGGATACAAGAAAAACAATAAACAACTGGTACGACTGAAGGAATCAAAAAGCGAACAAACGTTTCCGCCGCTCTCGAAGAGGTGGCGAAAACAGTCGTTGATACGGAATGTAAGGGACGCATGACCGAATGGCAAGGAGGCAGAAGTTAATCCAACCGTTAGCCTAATCGGCGCAAGAACTCAGCAGCCGGTTGCCGTGAAAGCAGGGAAAAGACTGGAGAGTTCATGAAAATTCAGACGAACAGGACACCTACAGCACAACAAAGCACAGAAACCACACAAGCAGTGACACGATACCAACCCCAGCCCCGGCGACCACAGAAAACACGCATGCGAAAAACTAAAACAAGTGGCTACGGGGACGTGTTCAAGTCGGCACAGCCAGCTTATTCAGCTCCGCGGGAGTCGTCAACGTTACGCACAATACCACGCTTGCAGACACCTCGAGCTGCAAACGACTGCATTAGCCGTAGTATACCGAGCAGAATATAGAGCGAGCTTTGACCGGTCCGGGGTCGTCCAAGAACCGGACCACGTACTGTCCAGGAAAGTTGAAGTGTGCGCGGAAAAAATCCCGAGCCACCAAAGATGATCTTGACCATTGTACCAGGAGTGAGCGCCGATAGGCAGGGTGGTGCCGTTGAACCGGCGAGTCCACGTTTGCTAGTCGACGTAGCTGTATGCAGGAGGCAGAAGACGGGCGCCTTTGTCGCGTACGAGTAGCTGTATGCAGGAGGCAGAAGACGGGCGCCCTTGTCGCGTACGAGTAGCTGTATGCAGGAGGCAGAAAACGGGCGCCCTTGTCGCGTACGAGTAGCTGTATGCAGGAGGCAGAAGACGGGCGCCCTTGTCGCGTACGAGTAGCTGTATGCAGGAGGCAGAAAACGGGCGCTCTTGTCGCGTACGAGTAGCTGTATGCAGGAGGCAGAAAACGGGCGCCCTTGTCGCGTACGAGTAGCTGTATGCAGGAGGCAGAAGACGGGCGCCCTTGTCGCGGACGAGCTCGCGTTGAGAGGCACCCCCGCGTATATGGCCGTACGCCCTGTTCGCCTGTCGAAGTTGCAGGGGCGCGCCGGCCGAGTAGTTGAGGATGTGTTGACGAGAGTGAAGGAGGCCCTATTCACGTTCCACAAGACGGCCGGAGGAGGCCTCACCAGTGTGTTCTGTAGAGAACGGCGATGACTCCGCCCCGGCCTCGTACTGACCGGTGGCTGGAAATCTTGTCGACCTCCAAGCGTTCAACGGGCACGGAAACGTCGTCGGCGGTGACGTGGAAGGGGGGAGATTTGGTTGTTGAGGACGTATTGCGTTAGTCCAGTGGGGAGCAATTGGAGGAGGTCGGTTGTGTCATGGGGGTTGGTGCAAGGTTTGCAGCGGGCTACCGACACGCGACAGTGCGCGTCAGCGCCCGGCATGTCGTTGGAAAGGTCCAAGTATAACGATTTGGCGGCCAAAGAGCGGTCGTCCGGCGTCGAGTCGGAACGCGTGAGGCCGACAGCTAATATCTTGAAAGGACCCGTGCAGTAGAGCGATAGCTTCGCCTTGAGAACCTTGGCTTCTGTGTGCCAGATTTCGTACCCTGACGAATGGTGGCAGCGGTGTTGTAGATCCATACCCAGGCACCGATGTTGTAGGTAGGGCGTTGTTTGAATGCGTCTGAGAGCGCTGAGTCACGGCACCCCACGCGAGAGACCGTGATAGCGTGTTGCTCGGGTTGGAAAACCGTCAGCGAAGTGGCCGTTTGGCCACCGCTTTGAGCGCCTCCAGCCTTTCCTTGTTGCGCGCGACCTTGACGAGACTGACCAGAGTTGGAGTGCCCGGTGTTGTTACGGCGGTTGTTGCCCTAGCGACAAGACGAACTTTTGTGGTGATGCGACGAAGGCGACGAGCACGTGTTTTCGCCGCCAACGTGGGTAGGGCGGCGATATGACTGCATGCGGCGCTGCCAACGGCGGCAGGTTTCACCGTTATCACCAAGTCGTCCTAGCTCGGGGTTGAGACAGTGACTAAAAAGTTGGTGAAGGGAGCAGCGCAGGTCTTAAATAAGTGATCCGTCCCATGGCAATTGAGGCAGGACCCTTGATCTCCCTAAAGACTTGGCGCCTTTCTTCGGGAGTGGTAAAGGGCGTCCATACGATGGAATGCCATTTGTTGAGAAGGATTCGGATACTTGAAATACCTCGTCCCAATCGGTCGAATTTGCTGGCCATTCGGCCGCTGACGACAAAAATGGATCAGGGGAACGAGCTGATGCTACGACATTCATCACGATAGGTTTGCGAGATGACCCCGATGAGCCTTTGAAAGGCTGCGGTGCGGCCGGTTGGCCTTGTGCGCGGCCGCTTGTATGCGAATGCAAAGAAAGACCCGCGAAGGGTGGAAAAGTGAAATGTGTTTCGCTGTTGATGGCGGGAGTCTTACTACTGTAGTTGAAAGTCCACCAAACGCCAACCACATTTCGTTGATAGACCCGAAAGGCGTCGCTAAGTCTCCCGGGTACAAAACTGGCATGAGGCTCGGGCATTGCTCGCTAACGCTATTACGAACAACCTCTATTAATAGCACAACCTCAACGCCTGAGGCCAGGACGTGGTTACTGTCCGTACCGGGCCCTATCAACGAGCGGAAAGCGCGAGAATAGTCCGCGAAGGGCCTCTTGGTGGCTACCCCGAACGGAACGTGGCCATGACTGCACTTTGGTCGCCGTGGTCGAAGTGGGAGCTGATGAGGCGGAGTAGCAGCTTGAAAGTGTCCGGGCCGCTGGCTCCTTTCAGAAGACTCCGTTTCACCTGTCGAAAAAAATAAGGGGTTATTGAGGTCAAAGGTCAAAGGTTTGCCGGGCGTCATGGCTCTCTGGACGCATTTGCGAAGCGGGAGTTCCCACCCGGGAACCCAAGACTTGGAGTCTAGCCCGTCAAGACATTTGTCGTCACAACGTACTAGTATGCCTGCCGCTGCGAGTTGACACTTCGTGTCAACCGGTGGGCTGCGTCGGTTTTGTCGAGAGATGCGTGAAACGGCATAGGTGTGAAACCTTCGATTTTGTGGACGTTGATGTTGGCATCAGCACGCTTTACGGCAGCATCATGGGCTGCGTCACTCTCTGCTGCGATAGCTGTGACTGCAGCCTGACGTACGTGCGCTGTCGTCGGGGACAGCGGTAGCGCACGGTCGTCGGTGGCCGGTTCGCTACGTGACAGTTGGTGGAGGCCACCACCGGAAGAAACACCGAGAAGGCAATGAACCACTTGCCTGGGAGTTTTCAGCTGAGCGACGTCCGAGTTGGTGTCGTTGGCCGCTGCCTTGGCGGAAGACGAGCGCTGGCGAGGGCCCTTGCCCAGTTTGCGTGACTTCGGTCCTGTCGGGGACGAAGCGCTACGCCAAGAGGAGCCGCGAGAGGAGGAGGCGCCGCCGCCGTGGTCGCGGCGGTCCTTGGAATCAACGCTGCGCGAACCACGTTTGCGGTTCAGGGCGGGATCCGTGGCGGGGAGAGCGCCGTCCGGCCAGGAGGGGGTGGATTGTGCGTTTTTATGCGCCTTACGGAGGGCGAAGAGGAGGTCGCAGGCCGTGTTGATGGTCGCCGTTGGCGACGAAGTTTCAGGGCTCGCCAAAACCATGTCCAAAGTACCCATAGGAAAGGCCTCCATGAAAGCCGACAAGAAGCATTCCGCCGAGTACACCACATTCGCGTCCTCCGGGCGGAAGGCGGTTTGGGTGTGCCTGACGATGGTAGAATCGGCAGATGCACGAAGGTAAAGTCGAATGATGTTGACGTGTATTTGAAAGGGCAGGCCGGGATGCCGGGCGAGGGACGCGGAAGCGGTGTGATGGGCGTAGTGGAGCGCATACGCGCCAGCGCCTCGCGGTCGACGACCGCCTTGGCTTTGCGGGATTTCTCCCGGGCGTAGAAGGCGTCCGCCTTGACACGCTCCGCAACGTCGAGTTGCTTGCGGAGGTGGGCGACCTGGGCCTTGGCAGACTCGACATGCCGAGCGGCATTCGTCGTCTGTAGCAGAGGCGGCCTCTACCTTAACACGTAAAGCCGTGTCTTTGCGCGCCTGTTCAGCGGCAGCATCGGCGGCGTCGGCGGCCTGACAGGCCCGACGAGTCGACGCCTCGTTGGCGACGAGGCTGTCCCGAACGGGGGGTTGGAACTCGGCCCAGATCTCCAGGGGCATGGAGGACTTGTAGATGAAAGGGATAGGAGGCAGACCAGAGTGATCCCCTGCTACCGTAGGGGAAACCTGGTCGCTCCCCGCCGTGGTCCGAGACGATCCGTGGTGCTCTCCGCTGCTGTCCGCGACGAGACTGTGGTGATCCCCGCCGTTGTCCAAGAAGAACTGGAGGGGCCGTCACCGGTTGGGGCTGATACCGAAGGAATGTCCCCGGGGGCGGGCAAATTGGAGAGGTTGTCCGAGCCGACCAAGTTGTCCGGGTCGACCAGCAGTGACTCGTCTTCTTCGCGGAGCTCGAAGTCTGGCCCTTGACTCGGCTCCGCGGTCGAATGACGGGTCCCGCTCATGGCAGATGAGGTCGTGCCCTGAGAACCACAGCAGGGGGGAACCAACCAAGCAGCCACAAGAGGGAGGGGCCGAGGTCGTCGTTAGGACGAGTGTATCGTATTCGACGACCTCGGCCTCTTCCTCCCTCTTGCGGCTGCTGGATAGGTTCTCCTGTTGTTGTGTTTCTCAGGTCACCATCTCATCTGCCATGAGCAGGATTCGTCATTCGACCGCGGAGCCGAGTCAAGGGCCAGACTTCGAGCTCCGCGAGGAATGCGAGTCACTACTGGTCGACCCGGACAACTTGGTCGGCTCGGACAACCTCTCCGATTTGCCCGACCCGGGGACATCCCTTCGGCATCAGCCCCAACCGGTGACGGCCCCTCCAGTTCTTCTCGGACAGGCGGGGATCATCACAGCCTCGGCGGATATCATACTCTCGAACCCAATCACCAAACGAGAAGGCATCAAATGAACAGCAAGAAGCCGAAAAGACATACGACAAGAGCGAATAGCCAAATTTGCCGGCTGAGAAAAAAAAACAGACCTCGAACAGCTGCCAAAAGCGTACTGCCGACGACGCCAGTGTTGAGTGTAAAGCAGTATGGGCCTAGAGACCGACTACTGCTAGCAGGTGGATGCCTTTGGCTCTTGCTCTGGTCACTCACACGACGTGCTTGACGACGTTGGAAGATATAAGCTGTTGTATTAGTTGTTGTTTGCCTCGCCAGACGTCTTCTAAACGAAGGGGCGAGGCGCTCATCAAAACGGCAGGCGATAACGCGTGCCAGGTATGATGAAGCGACGATTGCTACAAACCATGATGCTGCGGCTGGGGAGAGGGGATACCAAAACAATATCATGGGTAATGACATACAGGGGGGGGTCTACCCGATCGAAGTGGTTCGGTATAGACGGCCTCAATCGCCCTACCGAACACTTCGGCATGGTTCGTTACGAACTCGATATCGGTGCCCGACACTTCGGTAAGTTCGGTACGATTTCAGTATGGGTACTCGACACTTCGGATAGATCGGTACGGTCTCTCAATACCGATACCCGGCGCTTCGGTGAGGTTCTTGCGCCCACCCAAAATACCTCGGGTATGATATACCCTGCCGAATATACCCTTACAATATTATTTTGTAGTTGTGGTTTCTTATCCGTGCGAATCACGGCAGCCACGCCCTGTTTCTTGTGTCACAGCTGCTTGGCGGTACAAGTTTCTTAGTCCGCCGTTTCTTGTCCCTTCGGGGGGGTTAAACCCCGTTTCCTACGCCATGTCTGATACCTGGTGCTTCTTAATTTGTCTGGAAATAAACAAGCCTAAAGTCCTTGTTTGATCCTTTCTTTTTATGGGGCCCGTACTGCTGGACTGCAGTACTCGTAGGCTCGTATTTGTAGTCTGTGGTGACCGCAAAAATGTACGTGTGGGCTCTAACACGGTAAAGAGTACTGGTATTAATTGGTACCAGGTAGTGTAAAGATTGAAAGTTGGTTCTGTGTTGGAAGCTACAGCTAGCCCTGCGCTTCTGTGCGTATCGACCCCCAAAAAAGGCGACATCGACCGGCAAAAAATATGTGTCCCCGCCCAAAAGCCGACGCCTCCACCCACCGTGAAATTACTGGATTTCAGTATATAGTTTTTATTATTTTCATGCGTATAGTACTGGAGATCGCACGTGAATCTTCAACTGCAACTTCAGATCCGTCTTCAAACCTAAACCGTCAACGTGGTGCTCAGCTCTTCGTTTATATCGGAAATAAAACAGAGAAGAAATCACCGAAAAACTGGCGTGTTAAGTTAACTTCCAAGTTTCGCAAGCGAATCTCCGGGTCGTGATAAGTAATATCGGGAGGTACAAATAGCTGACCACCATGTTGGTTGCTTTATGTGACATTTAGCAGAACAAACCCTGCTTTTTTATTACGTTGCAGCAGTGGGATGTGTCTTTTTGAAAATCGCAAAATATGGGGAAGAAACGCAAAAAAGGCAGAAACTTCGAAAGGGCCATGGGCATAAGAAAGAAGGCAGCCGCATAACGAAACGCAACCGCTCACGAGGAGAGGACCGGCGGCGACACCATCCAAAGAGCGGCGGGGCGGGGAAGGGGCAACATGTCGCGGCGCGTAGATGGTGCTGTTCATTTTGTGTCTGTATGCTTCGTACAGCAATACCAGGTAGTATGATATACCTAGTGTGTATTGTTTCGCACCGGTATTTTATAGCAGGTACTATTAAAAATAACTGGAGAGAGGAAACTATAGTGTCGAAAGGGCTGTCACATTATCGCGTAACCATCCGACCAATCACGAAACCCTCGATGTTGTTTTTTTTTTGCCGGTTTGACACACGCTGTAGAGGCACATACGGATCCTGCGATAGCGTGCGGGATCTTGACTGAAGGGTGAAGACTATAGCTTCTGATCGGTCGTGATTTCATGCTAAGATACATCACTCAGCTTGCAGGAGAGCGGGATGAAAATGGGCCAAATTTCGCAATTACTAAATGCATATCATGTCCTAGAGCCCCTATTCCCCAAAAAGTACAAACCTAGTATATGAATTTGAACTTGGACCGTCTGCGTCTCTGTTCGTTCTATTGAAATAGTTTTGTTTTGACTCCCCCCAAGGGTCTATGGTCATACGACTACGACAATGCATGATAATGAGTACACCCCCCCCCCTCCCTTCCTCCCCCCCACGCCTTCTCTTAGCCCGTATTTTCTCCCTCCCCCAACTCGACTCTGGTTCCTATTACTAGGCTGTGACCCAGCACGCGATTTCTGCCATCAGACGTGTCACAGGGTGAAAATATGCGCATGTATCGATGCTCTCCCCGTCGTCGTCGCCGCCCCCTCCCCGTCCCCCCCCCCCTCCCCTCCCCCGCGCACGCCTGCCTGCCCCTACCGACCCTAGCCTCCAGATAGTGCTGCACAAGAATCTCATGCGTCTCCGCCTCTTCATGGCTTCACCCGACAAGCCAATACCGGACGCACCGAAGGATTGGCTGCCCCCGGTTGCCAGGTCGTACACGCCTCCGCCAGGGAGAACCGCGTCGGGTGATGAGGCCGAGGCGAGTGCGAGTGCAAGGGAATGCTCCATAGAGCCACCAGGGGGATATGGTAGATTGTAGGGAACCAGTATACCTGGCATGTTTTATTAGATTATCTGTATATTGTGTACCTGGTGTACTATCTTGTGTTCTATGTAGCTCGTATACTATAAAAGTGCTTATTAATAGTGTACCGGTATATATTAACCGTGTGCTATTGATATGTACAAGTATCGAAATATAGTATTAATATCGTAGTATTACACTTCGAAGTATTTCAAGATCCGAGAGAAAACTGTGTACTTTTATGAAAAGCAACACACATGTTCCCGGTATACGACTTTTATTTGAACAAAATACCCTACCTCTCCATCCACCGCCCCCTACCATGTTTTCCTCACGTCTCGTTTCCCCTCTCTGTTCTTTTTTCTCGCCTGCATCGCTGCAGGAAGAAGACGCACAAGGGGGGGAGGAGATGGAGGATGAGACTGGGTCACCGCAGAAGGGGAAGTCACGTGTGCCCCACCCGGCACAGCAGCAGGCACAACCTGGGGTGCCGCACATGCCACCGCCACCGCCCCCGGGTGCCCGACAACCGCTATCGTCGTCGTCGTACACCGGAGCAGCCCACCGCTTTTCCCCCGCGGAGGATGACCGAAAGGATGGGAGTTCCGCCCGGGTGAAGACCGAAGAACTAGAGGGAGGGGGGGCGTTTGACAAAGGACCGCGGAAGAGAAGGCCGCCGCCGAAGGGCCCGCCGTCGCGCACGCCGGCCGCCGCTTCTTCTGCTTCGGCTCCGTCTTCTTACTTTTCGTGTTCTTTTAAACGCGGGAAAAAGCGACGCCAGAGAACCCAAAGTGGTGGCGGTGGTAGCAGCAGCGAGGGCGGTGGTGGTAGTGGCGGCGGTAGTGGCGGTGGTGGTGGTAGCGGCGGCGGAGGTAGCAGTGGTGGTGGCAGTGAGGGTGGCGATGGCGGTGATGACGGCAGTGGGACGATCAGCGGCGGGGCTAGCAGCGGTGGTGCTAGCGGTAGCGGTGGCAAAGGAGGAGGCAGTAGAGGAGGGGGCGGTAGCGGTGTCGGTGGTGGCGGCGGAGGGAGCAGCCGTGCCGGCAGCCACGACGGCCTAGGGATGCTCTTGAACTTGGGGATGCTTCATGGACACGCCTCGCCGCACATCCATGGCCACGTCCCCTTCTTGCCGCCACCTGAAATGATGGGAAGCATCGGCCCGCCTAGTTTTTCTCCTTTTCGGCCTCGTCCCCTCCGTCCCCCTCCTCCTCTTTCCGCTCCTCCTGCGGCGCCTGCTGCTCCTCCTGCTGCTGCTCCTCCTCCTGCCGCTGCTGCCGCAGCTGCTGCCGCCGCCGCTGCTGCTTCGCGTTGCGCCCGTCCCCCACCGACGGCGCCGCGACCGGCGCCGCGGTCGGCACAACCTTTTCTACCGATGCCAACGCCGGGCTCGGGGCAGCACGGCGATCATTCCCATGGGTCGCTTCCGTCCGCCCGGTGGCCGCCTGCTAGCCATCGCAGTGTCGGGGGGAAAGAAGACGACGACGACGACGATATGTTGGTTGACGTTGGAGGGGACTCCGATGAAG
This sequence comes from Nereocystis luetkeana, assembly GCA_031213475.1. NCBI lineage: Eukaryota > Phaeophyceae > Laminariales > Laminariaceae > Nereocystis > Nereocystis luetkeana. Next base: position 9,142,329 of record JARUPZ010000011.1, on the reverse strand, counting down.
CGCCGCCCCCGTTCCCTCTCTCGGCCCCGCCTCCGTCCCTTCCCCTACCCCCACCCCCGTCCTTGTCCCTACCCCCGCACGCGTCCTTGCCTCTACCCCCGCCACTGCCACTACCACTTCCTCTTCCCCTGCCCCCGCCCGCACACATGCCTCCCCCCGAGAGCGAGGTTGGGCGTTTAGCGGCGCCGGGCGTAAGCGACGAGTTGTTGCCGGACGCGTATGGCAGACCGATTCTCGCGCAACCGTGGATGCCATCGGGGGCGCCTACGACGCCGTTGGACCAGTCTGGCGTTTCCAATCTTGGGTTCGACGAGGATTCCCTGTGATCCCCTCCTCGCCAGCATGCCTCCCTAGCGTTGGGTGCATTGGTGTGCACGCACGTGCCGGTTGTGCATTTGGAGGCTGTTGTAGGGTCGTGGGGTTGGGAGGTCGTCGTCATTGGTGTCAGTGTCGTCGCCGTCGCATTGTAGTATGGAGACTGAAGGCTCGGCGCATCGAGTGAGCAGCCATGTTTTTATAGATCTAGTGATGTTTTACTCCTGTGGTAGGTGGTGGGTCCCGGCCGTAGATTGGCGTTTAGGCCTCGAGCGTATGCTCGGCTTGAACAGCGCCAGTCTTGGCCCCCGTCCTTCCTTCTTGTTTTTTTTGTCCGACTGACGCAAGACAGCTTTGCTAAAAGAGATGTCTGCGTTGCGCAAGAGGGTGTTCCTCGCTTGTGGAGGCTTTCCGTTTTCGTCGTCGGCAACAGCAGCAATTACGGGGGGGCATAGTGATCAGAAGCCACGATGGACCCAAAAACCACATACCCCCCCCCATGTTTACCTACCACATTTGGTTCTGATTATTAATAGTATGTTCCCTCGTCTCCGTTGATTATGTTCCTATGATTAGTACCTATACTTCGAGGTATAGTTATTGCCCGCGATGAAATGCATTCGAGCGCTCTTCTCAGTTTTCTTGTCTTTTTTTGTGAGGTCGCAGTTGGAGTTGGTGAGAGTGACGAGAGAAACTAGTCGGCACCGGCACAGACGGCACCCCAGCAGGCAGGATTTGGCTCAGACTGAGCGTCTGCGTGCTGGCTATCGGTACTGCTTGTGGTCGTACTGGGCGGGGACATAGGGTATTCGTCGTGGGTCGTAAAGGGCATTCAACATCCTACATAAATTCCTGCTTCGTTGTTGGTAGTGATGCGCCAGATTCTTCCACTGCCTAGTCTTACTAGAAGAGTGAGAATGGCGAACGTGACAGATCTACGGCGGCAATGGTCAAGCTCCTAAATGCATTAAGCTACCGCGTTGGTGACTGTTGTATTGTCATGGATATTTTGTTGTCGTTCTCAGCCTCGTCATGTAGTACAAACGACACATGTGCGACAGGTGCTGCCAGCCGGCAAAGACTCCGGGCTCACACCAAGCCAGAGACGACCCCGGGGACACAGGAACAACACTTCGGTTTGAAATGTAGTGTTTACCAGCCGCAGCGCACCACAGCGGCACGAGCACCTGCACCAGTTCTACAGCATTTGGGTCGACTTCATTGAGATTATCGGTTTTGCAGTGCTAAGTACAGCACTTAAGCGATGCCCGTCACAGCGCAGAAACGTTGTACAACTTATTAATAGTATTTCTTCCTGTCGTGCGAGCTTGTCTCTGTGTAGGATAAGGTATGGTCACTGGATAACGTGGATGTTCACGGGTGGAAATAGCAGTTTAGTGTGAAGAACACACAGACCCACACCGTATACCAGGCGGTGTCTGGTGCCAGGTAGCCCTATTTTTTTTACCGCGTGAAATGGACACAATTAATTGCATACCATGGTACCTGGTATGCAACAATTCGATACGAGTTGACCAGGAAAGATTGTTTCAGTTTTCGAGTCTTGAGTGGGGTACCTGATTTAAAGAGAGGCCAATGACGTGTTTTTTTTGGGGGGGTTAGCTCACTTTTAATTCCCAGCTTCTGGATAAAAGCCGTGGTCGCGTGTGTGGTGCCTTCTCGGCTTTATTTATATCGCCCAGACGGTTCAGCATTCCCGACTGCTCGTCGATTTTCATCGGGTTTTGTCAACTATACAACCTTCTGAAACAAGCAAAAGTCCCCAGGCTAGTGGAAATATCTCATCTTCTTTTAATAGTTGCTATTAGTACTAATAGTTGCTCGGTATCTTTCTTCTCATTTTTGTCGTGCCGTCTTATTTTCACTTCTGCTGTCGAGACCATTTAGCAACACTCTGACTTTTTCTAAGTACACAGCTTGTAATAATCACGATCCTCTTGAATAATTTGACAGGGCACGCCTACCCTGTCGTGCTGCTGTGAACTTGGCGCAATTAATTATAGCGTATCAGGTATTAATAGAACTAATCACGCGCACCGACCCCTCTCAAAGGAAGTCACTGAGTACCCCTAGCACTGCTGACCATTCTGAACATAAATGTAAGAACCGTTTTGATCTGAAAATGAGTACCCCAACGGTCTTTATTTTCGAGCCGACCAGAGGCCACTAGAGTAGCATTTTCTACAACTTTTGTTCTGGCGAGTTCTTCACTTTCTGTTCCTTTGTCTTTTTTATAACAACACTTCGCATTGTCGGATGGCAAGCATAATCATATTTTAGCAGTAGCCCAATTTCTGGCCGGCCAGAGTCTATTAGCATTTCGCATAGATCATGCGATATGGTCGAGTATCAGTGGGGTACCCCATTCAAGAGCCCCTCGTGCTATAAGCGGGTTTGAGTGCTCTCAGTGCGGGGCATGCTCAATTTCAACGCTTCGTGCTCCTTGCGTGCATGTTTATTATTATCTACAAGGATATTGGGCATGCTCTTCTCGTGCCCACGTAGGGTTGAGGCCCTCGGTTCAACAGCATTTCCCGTGTTTGGGTGGGGTGTCCACAGACAAGAACTAGCACACAGCGGTGCTGTTATTTCCCTTGTTCGTAATGATGTTCTCCATGCCTCCTGCTCCTTACATGTACGAGTATACTACTTGTGGTGTTGGTACAACAGTATGGTATATGTACTCCCTTGTGCTCGAGCGCTCTCTGCGCGGAGCATGCTCTTCATGTGTCCTCGTATGGTTGAGTCCCTCGGGTTGTGTTGGTACATAATGGGTATGGTATGGTACGCGGCATGGTACGGTGTGGCATGGTGTGCGGTGGGGCATGGTGTGTGATATCGTATGTTGGTATGGTATGATAGTACGGTTTGGCGAATATACGATGATAGGGAAAAATCACGGTGGTATATGATATGGTACGTTGGTGGTATGGTATGATGGTACGGCGTGGTGGATATACTACTGTGTAGCAGGGCATTCGTTGCCCTGCTGTTCCCCAGGTGTTATATTAAGATCAAGGTGTCCGCAGTATCATAACAATTACCACTTACCTGGTAGTATTTTCGTAGTTTTGTGTAGTTTTGTGTCGTTATATTGATCAAACCTGGTACATGATACAGGAGCGCGGAGAGTAGACTCGTCAAACGAGGACATGACAGTCGCCAGTACTTCTGTATAAATACTCGAAATCTATTACCTGAAGCAGCCTAACACACATCGCGAGCCGATCGAAAGATGCTGTGGCACGGTTTAGGAAGAGTCAAAAGCACATGACACCGTCACAAGCATAGAAAGCGCAGCATCTAATCTACGCGGTACCGTCTACTCTATCCCCCCCGGGCACCAAGGCCCCAAACGCAACGCAACGCAACCCAACTCAACCCAACCAAAGATGCTGTGGCACATTTTCTACATCAGCCCCAATGCCGCAGAGAGGCAGTTTGGGTAAAACGAATCCGATTAGAAACGCGCAACATTTAAGCTACGCGGGGCTGCTTTCCCTTACCCCCCCGGACACAGGGCCCCTAGCGGTCGGAGTTGCAGCCGGACCCTTCGCCCTGGATCGAACCACCGTTTTTCGCGCCAGCCGGTGAAGTCGTCGGCTTAGCGCTCGCGACCGAAACCGAAATCGTTCTCGCGGCCGAAACCACGCTTGCGGCCGAAACCGCTCTCGCGGATGAACCTGCGCTTACGAGCAACCCCACCGTGATGTTCGTGCTGTTTGGCGAATCAACGCTCGCGCTAGCGAGAGACCCCATCGTGCTGTGTGCCCTGTTTAGCGCACTACCCCTCGCACTTGCGCCCCGGTACGTGGATGACGTGCGCACGCGTGACCTGTTCTTTTGTAAGAATAGAACGGCGGAGCGGATGACGTCCACCCTCAGCTCATAGAAGCAATATTCGAAGAAGCAGAACTCTGTCTCACCCTGACCCGACAGGTCGAAGACAGCTGAGCGGTCGCAACTGTAGCACTCGAACGGGGTGGCGGTATACGGGATGGTAGGACGCCGGCAAGCCTCTCCATCACGGTGAAAGTACTTCCATCAACCACGCCCAAAGGATGGTCACACGTCAAGACAGGAGCTGCCTCGACGATGGGAGACCAGGGTACCGGTTTACGACGACTCCTGCAAGACTCGCAATAGTGAAGATAAGAAGCCAGGTGACGGGCAGTCAAGCGGAAACCATCAGAATCGTACGAGGGCTTACAAGTAGAAATTCATACGAATACCACTATTAATAGTACAGCAAGAAGCATCGGAACGTAGTGTAGCAGCAATCGTACCAATAGAACAGCAGGAACCATCGGAACGTCGGTGGATAGTGGTTTGGGTGGATACGTGGGTTGTTTGTTTTAGACATAGCGTTGCAGAATGGGCTTGTGGTCAGCAAACACAACTCAAAGCATGAGTAACACGTGTGGTGGATATCTTATATGGCTAAATAGTATACCTGGTAGTATTTTTCGGTATATAAGGTCCGTAGGAGTCGAATACGTCGTATGAAAATCATCTGTAACGAATAAATATATCGATCATGGGAACGGCCCAATGTAAGTTCGATAACTTAAGTGATGCGGACAGACACACAGACAGACAGACAGACAGACAGACAGACGGACAACTCTGCAAGCACGAAATACCTGGTAGAGACTCAATTTTACAAACTGAGAGTAGAGCGGGTGCCGCATGCGTGTCTCGACGCCGAACGATTTCCCACACCTCTCGTGGGCAAAGATGCGAGGAGACCCGGTTTGACCTATTGACTGACCGCCCCCTACACTAAAAATAGTATGTGAACTCCGAAAGATGTTAAAATCAAGGTCGGGACACTCTGTATCCCTGGGCAAGTTTGCCTATTAAGCCAGTACTCGTTGGTACACACGTGTGTTGTTTGCTTAGAGACAAAAGAACAACAGCTTTATTCCTCGTGCACGAGGAGACTGAGAATCAAGCTCGTGCCTCGCTGGGAAAACTCCTGGTTCTCCATCGAAGATACGCCTCCCAAGTACTACAAATACGATCCCAATACCTGAACCCAGGTAATTACCGGACTTTTAGCCTCATTCGAAGCATTACCATAGCACTAGCCCACTCCGATGAGTCGTATATGCAGAAGTATTGGAAATTCGTGGAAACCCCGATTCTACGAGCTAGACATGAGTCGAACATGCGGCTTCTCGAAACCCACTCCAACACCTCTGAACGGCGAGGTAACGAAGCCGGTAAGGCACGTCAAGAAAGAGAACGCAAGGAAGGCCTAGCTTTAAGGGGCAGAAATAAGTCGTCAACGAAAGTCATTGCCATGCCACCCGCAACGCGGGTAGGACGAGAAAGTGTCTACGGAAAAGCGAAATGTTAACACAAAAAACGAGACGGTTTTATCCCCCAGTAGGTGTTGTCAATGTTATCCAGAACGCTCCCAGCTCCCGAGCGGGGGAAGGGACCGGGAGGACGACTCTTGCCTCTCTTATTGGTCAGCTGCACAAGGTGCTCTGTCCGCATCGACGGGACTTGGGCGGTGGGGCACTGAGGGGCCCTGGGCCTCAGTGGCGCGGCCACCGTGAGGGGGAGCAGACCCTCCCACCTCTTGAGTCTCCATCGTGCAGTGGACGGAGCAAACTTACTCTAGGAAAACAAACGGAAAATAGTGACCACAACTCGTGCCAACAAAAAGGCGAAAAAGTCACATGTCGACGACGCCACTTGTTAAGATCAAGGTCGGGACACTTTGTATCCCTGGGCAGGTTTTGCCTATTAAGCCGGTACTCGTTGGTACTCACGTGTGTTATTTGCTTAGAGATAGAAGAAGAGCAGCTTTATTCCTTTCGGGCAAGTGAAGGCTGAGGGCAAGGCTCGTGCCTCGCTGGGAAAACCCCTGGTTTTCATCCAAGATACGCCTCCCAAGTACTACAAAAACGATCTCAATACCTGAACCCAGGAAACTACCGGACTTTTAGCCTCATTCAAAGCAGTACCATGACAAAGAGGCCTTGACGCGCTCGAAAAGTTCGGTCTCTTACTAGTAGCACATTTTGCTCGTGAGAGATTTCCACACCTCGCACAGATCAGACTAGGCCATCTAGATCCTAAACTGTCCATCCAACTCAGGAAAGTTGTATTCCATAACTCAGATTGTACGGGCCCCACCCGGGCAATATGAGTTAGGCGCTACAGATCAGGAATAGATCTATCCTCCCTAAAAGATCTAGATCATTAAGTGCAAATTATATGTAGATGGTCAGCCCGCTCTGTGGATGGGTTACACGCAGCTGTTCAAAATGTGCTTCGGTCGGCCAGGCGGTACGCGTGGCTCAAACGGCGGGATGTCTCTGCAGGGGCCGATCTCTGTCCGTCCCAATGACGCACGCAAATCGTCCACCGCGCTCTCGCCATCGCCGGCAAAACGCACATGCCCGGCGGGGGCATTGTCCAGTTGATCCCCCCGCTAGCATCCAGGGAAGTTACCGACCTCTCTCTTTCACACGAGCAATTCGTGTAGAGCGGGCACGGCCGATGTGCCGGGCAGCTCGCAAAAGTCCCGACCAAATCGGTATAATAGAGAACTCTCAGCGGATGCACGTATTCGTAACAAATACTCTGTACTCATGAAAACGTAGAGAAGCATACCAGGTAGACTCGAGAAAAAACCCCGTCACGACAGCACTTTGCCACGATAAAATAATTCTCCCCCGGCCCTCTCTTCCAAGGTGAAGAGCTACGAGCACACACACTTGCGCGAAGAACAGCGGTGACTGCAGGAGGAGCTCGAGCCGCCGTTTGCTATTGATAGTGAACAAGAAACGCAAACCATAAAATAATTGAACGGCGTAAGAACACGCATACCCAGTTCTGTCACCAACACTATAAGGGCAGTTTCGGAAAATGCGCAGCGTATGTGAGACGCAAAACTACCTCATGTTTCGTAACAGGACAGACTGGCATAACACAGCCGAACACAAACCGACAAACCCCTCCCGAAATGCAGACAAGCACCTATTGCACACGGCACCAACAACGTCCTACCCTTGCTGCGGCCAACGCCGACCCCGTTCAGGCGGACAACGGTTTCACCCAAACCTGCCGCACCCCATATATCCCCAAACGAGAGCTGCCTTGCCCCAGCCTCAACAAAACGTTTGGAATATATTTGTACTTTCAAACCTAACCCCTATCCCAGCCGCCTGGTATTTTTCTCGGGACGAAGCTGCAATGAGGAGATAGCGTGGACTATCATTCAACCATGTTGTCGAGGCTGGACCAGGTCATATACAATACTGCTCCAAATCACTCCACTACTACGGTACGAGTCTCCATGTATGCAGCTGCATAATCATATAAAAAATACATTAAAATGCCGGGTCCGAAATCGATATTTTGTAGTCCCGGCAACGGACATTCAACGGGTCTGAAATCAACCTTTTTGGTAGGACAAAGAGCACGCCAACGGGTCTAAAATCGACCTTTCAAGCCCAGCTAACGAACACTTCAACAACGGGTGGGAAATCGAATCGACCGTATGCCCCGACGACAAATATTTTAACGGGCCTACAATCGACCGTTTAGTCCCCGACAAAGAGCAATTCAACGGGTCTAAAATCGATATTTCTAGTCCCGACAAAACACACCTCGATGGGTCTCAAAAATACTTTATGGTCCCGACCACGATAATCTCAACGGGTCATAACTCGGCTTGTACTCTCGACAAGTAACACGTCAATACAGGTCCGAACTCAAAACCTTACCAAGTATTTCCTATGTCAACGATCCAATTTGTTCTGCTACACTATTTTTACTGCCCCTTTTGGTTCACACCAAAGCGCTGTTCGTCCGTCCGCACATTTTTACAGCAGTGTCGGCTATATAAGCACAGCGGGGTGCGAACGAAGCGCATCGAACTCCTAGCAGGCGTGACCCAGAGCAACCGAGAAAACCCTAGACACACAACACGGGTAAGCATGAGCATACATTTTGTATATATGTATATACCAGGTGCACGGCAACCAGTGGAACGCTTCTCAAGCGTGACGCTTACCGTCGGCCACCAGTCTAAGCCACCAAATACATCGCCGGTCGGGCTATTGCCCAACGGGACATCGCCTTGTGGGCTATAGGAACTATCGCCTGAAGAGGTATCACCTCAGGGACAGAAAAACAAAACCAAAAACGAAAACTACGCTACATTTCCGGCCGCCGGAATCGCTGGGGCTAATGTTTGGCCGTCTAGGGCTCGCCACACGTACGTGTGAGTCGCCAGCATTATCGCCGCCCCGGGGATCCCACGGCCGAACGCCACAGGCCACCCCATGTAAAACCTTCGTAAACCCCCCTCGCGAAACACGCGCGCCACCGTCGCGACGGCCCCGGGCACGGACTCTCCCTTCTTGGGCTCGGCTGCCTGGATGATCGTCTTGGTCATGTCCAAAGGTAGCGCCACTGGTGTTGATCGAAGAAGGAGAGAGGGGAAAAGGGGGACGGGGGAGGGAGTTGTAGAGGGGGGAAAGGAGGGAAGGGAGGGAGAGGTCGAGACAAGCAGGAAGGGGGGAAGGGAGGGACAGAGAGAGAGAGAGAGAGAGAGAGAGAGAGAGAGAGAGAGAGGGAGGAACGGTTCAGGGTATGACATAGTATCGACACGGCCACGCGCGAGACCTATCGCGACCACCTCATCGGAAAACAAATACCCGCGCGCGCGTCGGCTGCCATCGTCTAGAAAAGCAGGCGATGTGGCTAACTCTCAAAAAGCGGAGCCGACGATGACAGCGCAGCGCGTCGCACCGCAGCGGGGCGGGGCGTTTCACGAGACATACCCGTCCAGAAGCTGACCCCCGCGGCGGAACCAGCCAGAAGCATGATGTCGAAATCTGTGGGTCCCTTATTCTGCACCCCGTCTCTGTATCGACGCCGCATCAAGGCGCGCTTAGTTGTGTCGAAGGACAGGAAAAAGGCACCCATGCCCAGGGAGTCTCTCGTGAAGGCGACCCTCAGCCCCTGTCACGCGGGGGCAACAAAAATCGCATAGATTGCCGCGACGTAAGATTGTCAGCCGGGAAAAAAACAATGACGCAGGGAGTCGCAGGCCCGAAAGCGTACGACATGACCCCAACTAACGGTGCTGACGCAAGGCGTGAAACCCCTCCCCTGACTGGGCAAGCAACGGGCATCTATCTGCTCATCTGCGCTATTAATAGAGGTAAACCATTACTCGCACAGCCAAACCCAAGCTTCTATTAGAGTCCAACACTCTCAGGAGGAATCATAGACAAAATTTCTTGTTTCCTTTTGCCCACTCTTCCCCCCCCTCTTCCGAGCGTTACCGCCTTGAGCGCTTGGCGAGCGGACGGACCATTACGCTCGTGATAATAGGAACTCTCCGTTCGACTGGAGAGATGTCGTCAACAAGGTATCAAAAAACCCCGTGAAATACAAAATAGGCAAGCCAAATATGACCTACCCGCTTGGTTCTTAACCCTAACCGCACCCCCGACCACCACAATGTCTTGTTTCCTTCTGCCCATCCTCCGCCCCACCCTTCCGAGCACTATACTGCGTTGAGCGATTGGCGAGCGTTGAGCGATTGGCGAGCGGACGGACGATTGATTCGTGAGAACAGGAACTACCCATTCGATTGGAGAAATGCCATCAACAAGACACTCGAAACAAAAAGGCAAAATACAAAATAGGCAAGCCAAATATGAAGCTACCCCCTTGACTCTTGACCCTTACCCCACCACCGACCGCCTGGGAAAGTTCCTGGAAGCCTCCGTACTGAGAACTTTGTGTGCACTACGAATATCAAGCATCAACCATTTCTTGTCGAGGTTGAGTCCAGCCGTAAACACCATCTGCCAGGTATACGACATGCACCACTGTTTTCATCCGCCTGGAAAACACGTCCCTGACCCCGTCTCCAGGCGGCGCGCGCACTCGCCTGCCACATGCTACGTACTCCCGACCGCCGCACGATCCGACGTATGCAGTCCACGGGCCCCTTGATGCTTGACGGGTTACTTCGCGGATCTCTGTCAAACTGAAGCATCAGCCGCGTGCGCACGAGCTCTACAGGAGTGACGAGCAAGGAGTTCACCCCACCTTTTAGACAGACATGAAATTGAGTACCACACCGCACCGCGCCGCGAAGATAACAGGGGATGGGCGGGTCGCGAGTGAAGGGGAAAAATCGGAAAATGCGACGCGCCGCACGAAGAGAAATAGGGCAGGGGCGGGTTGTGGGCCAGGGGGGTTTCATAAAGTGTTTTTCATAGGAGCCTTCGACACTCTCACACGACGGGCCACGCAGTGCAGCACCGCATTATACGTGTGATGTAAGCAACACACCCCCTTGGATGAATTTTGAAGCTGAATTTCTCGACAATGGGGAAAGTGCTAACGCCGCGTCGCTTGGAAAAAACTCGACGACATTTTTTCCTTGACCACCAGTTTCGTTGCGTGTGTGCCACCCTTGTTTTGGAGAAAAAAAAAAAAGGTTTCAGACGTTCACCTCAGGCAGTGTGTTTATCTTGCATGCTATACAACACACAGACAAAACGCTGCCTTAGGATGGGAAGCATCAGTCAGGGAAGGCACACGAAGAGCCACAACAAGGAAGTACGAGTAGACGAAGGAAGACTGCGCGCGGTGGGGGCGGCGGGGCGCCTATTCCCTAGCAATGAAATGAACGTAGTGGGGACGGTTGGGCGTCCATTCTGTTCGGGTGAAAATGTATCGACTTTGTATCGGTCACAATAGTATAAATTACACCACACAGCCCGATGTGTCGCGCAGCTTGCAAAGTTGAGTATCAACCACTCAACCGGTCAAAGTCACAGCAGACGCATTTGTAATATATGTACACTCCATAAACAACGGATTCCGAGAGACTCGTCGTATTCCGCACCGCGCAACGTGCTGGACATGATATCAACAAAAACACGCGAGGGTCACCACTGAGTGCACCGCAAGCGAATACCCCTGCCGGCGATTCGGCCAGCCCCCTCTTGTCCAGCACTCTCCTGGAGACCCCGTTCGTCGTGAAAATTACGACTTTGAACGCCACTTGAGCCGCGAAGGGGAACGCCATGCCCTTGTACAACGCCCGCACGCCTGCCGTTAACACAGAAAAACGTTACGCACTATTAATACTAATATTCATAGTAAAGGCTTCTCCCTGGGGCGGGCGTGGCACAGCCGTGCGGTCGCGGGAGATCGGGTGACGGTCGGGAGAGCCGGTGCCCCGCGGGGTATACTAAAACCGATACAGTTTTGAACATCCAAAACGACGTCATCACTATACCTCACCACGTAGCGGTAATAATAAAAAAGGGCATTCAAAGTAAAACTACGTAGGCACAGCTAATAATCCCGTGCGCAGTAATGCCGCAAGCGCTTCTCGCACAGTTGAGGCTTGATATGTTGACACACACCGCTGACGGGGCTACTTCGGAGTCATAGCCCAGACGAGTATTGAGAGAACGGATTCACATGAACTACGCTGACTGAAGGACCGGCGAGGGGGGAGAATGGGCAGTCTTCAGAACAAACGAAACGACCGTAACGGTAACGGCAACGGTAAAACGCGAACGCTAAAACGGTAACGCTAAAACGGTAACTTTTCAAACGTTAACGACTGCTCGCGACCACAATGGCGACGGCGGTGCCGCAAGAATTGCAGCACGGCACCGGCACTCAAAGCGGGCGTCCTTCCCCGTGCCCTCCGAGCGACAAGCGGGAGCGCGAGATACCGTGGTTACCGCGTCACATCCGCCGTACCTTCGTTCCTGACGGTACCGGCGATACACGAGCGAACGCTTTGAGGCTTGCCCTGGCTGCCGGACATCTGCAGCCGCGTCCGAATCTGCGACGCACGGGCGTTAGGGAAGCAAGAAGTACCAGAAGTTCAAGTTGCATCCTGCGAGTACAAGTATTCTCAGGAGCCGAATATGTTGGTTATCGTCCGAGCTTTTGCCCGTCAACGCCTGGTTAGGCTTCACGTACTAGTTTTAGTGTGGGAAGTTCCTTGACGGCTGTCCGTCAACACTAAATATGCTATTTTTGGTGTGGAATTTTCCTCGGCGGCTGTCCGTCAAGAGTAAATACTTTGAAGCGTACTGTTTTTAATGTGGGAAGTTCCTCTACGGCTGTCCGCCAAGGGGAAGGAGTGTCGTCGACCGACATCTTTGGCAGGAACTGCTGTAACGTTTCCCCTACCGCAGGCCACAGGGGGGGGGTGCACTCGATAGGAGAGACGTGCTCGATCTCAAGCATGGTCGTAGTCGTATGACCATAGACCCTCGCATCCCTACAATGCCGGGACGGAGGGGGGTTGATGTGCGAAGCGGCAGGGAATCCGCCGCCCGAAGGGGCGAAAGAGTACATCTGCAGGCTAGGGTCTAGGGTGGCATCCAGATATGCTCCAGACACGCACGTTTTAATATAAACACTCATACATTCATATAATACGTCATAGCAGGAAATAAAAAGAACACAATGGTTGCAAAGAGCAAGATACAACTAGTGGACTACGTGCGAGTGCACGAGGTCGAGCGCTCCTATCCCCGTATTATCTCCTGTCTCGCAGATGTTAGTCTAACAGCACGGAAGGTTACACCTAGTTCTGTGTCAGGAAATACGTACTGAACTTGCAGCGCCCAGCGCGACGCAATGCGATGAGGTTCCCGATTTCTAGCTTCCGATTTTGTACTTGTAAGATTTTCAACCCGACCTGCTAAGAAGGACGTTTTCTGTTTAAACTCGTTGCGGTCACAGCTGTCCGCTGTTGGTGTTGCTGTTGTGCTATGGCAGCCCTAAACTTGAAACTCCCATCATTGGGCAGCTTTCACTGGTGGTGGGCAAAAGTGTGATCCGTACTTCGGAATCGTGGTCTGCACTTCGGAATGTTCTCGCTCGATGCAAAGGCGGCGCAGCCGCGTTTGTGGCCACATTTGGCCCGTTTGGATCCGGGTGCAGGTTGTAAAGAGCTCGGAAGACTCACGGGCCCACGTACACCGGTGATAACTGGCAAACGATATTTCGACCCACCACTGCTGTGCGGAGCAAGCACACAGAACAAACACACACTATTAATATTGATACCAGGTAAAGAAAGCGCTCACCGTGTCCATGGGGTACATGACGGAGATTGACGCCATCCCTGCGCACCCCCCGGCGATGATGTCTCTCGCTGCAACGGTGCAACATCGCGAGACACGGTGCACACAGAGCAAGAAGGGCATGGAACATAGACGACAGCAGCAGAGCCACGATACGTAGCAGACGCCACCACATGCAACATGCAGCACTAAAAGGGCAGTAGACTACTCGCCATACCAGTATCAAATACCAGGTACCAGGTACGAGGTATTAATATTAAAAAGTACCAGGTACCAGGTAGTTAATATTAATATTAATAGTACCAATAAGGTTCTGCTATGCCCTCGTATTCCAGCAGTAGTACGACCAACCGTAGATGATCAATGATGTGGTATGCACAGCTGTAGCAGCAGTGTACCAGGTAGTTACTTACCAGGTAGAAACGTCTCTATTAATAGCGTTTGCCTGCATATCGAGGAGGCGACACACCACCTTCCGGCAAGTGTGTATGCAATGCTGGGCCTAATGGCAATACAGCCAACACCCTATTCGGGGCTAGACACGAGCAGGGCGCTCGACACTCGACAGCCGGCAGCGGCATTCCACAGCAGCAGCAATGCCGAGTACAAGGTACCTGGTACAGAGTACCTGTGAAAACGCTCGCTGACTTACGCTTGCGAGCAACCCAACAGGTAGCTTTGCAAACAACCTCACCTGCATCAGACATCCTTGGTTTTCTGTTCTCGGTGGGTGGCTCTTGCTTCATGCCAACCAATCACGGATTATGCGCTGTGTGGGTCACGGTACTCGTAGCAACGAGCGGTCGCGAGGGATCAAACGCCAAAGAAAACAGCAATTATGCCGCAGGGGACAACATATTTTATTCCCTCTAGCAAATGCGACAGCAATAACTCGAAACTCTTTTTCGGCGTTGAGGTGGTCTAATGTTCACAAGAAGAAGGCTGCGTTTTGGACACCATGAGCTCTAAGTTAGACTACCTGAAGAAGTATGGGATGCCAGGTGAGACGAGCATGCTTGTGTGCGGCTTCCGTTGCTGGCGGTGTAGACGCTCGAAATAAGTACATCGATACCTGTGAAAATGTTTGCAATATCCTCACCCCACAAGGTTCACTCAAGAGAGAGGAAGTTACAGCAGATGTGAGTTACGAATGAGTAGATGGTACAGCGTACCTCATGGTACCTGCACAGCAGTACAGCAATCTTCGCCCAAACCGTACCGCTTTCTTGGACCGTCTCGGTTGTCCGTTGCCAGTTGTCTTTCTCCTATTGCTGCTATTTCCTGCTACCTCCTGGTTGGCGTGGACCATCGTGGATTGACATCGCGTTTTCGATGCTGTTACGTACCCTCTGGTACCAACCGGCAACATCAGCAGTAGATAGCCAACCTGCTGCCCGCAGGGGCTGCGCCAGCTAGGCATAGCCGTCTGTGGGTTTCACCACCACAAAGGCGAAAGCCTGTTTAGTTGTTTAGTTTTATTATCCCTTAGTGCTTGCCCTAATGTCCGCTAGGAGGAACAAAAACCGTAACCTTACACAGGTACGCGCAAGTATATAGATGAAAAGGTGATGACTAAAAAGCGATGATATTTCGGCATCGGCTGCGAGAATGAAGCAGCCGAGACCGTGGCCGGGTTTCGTCGTTTGTCCTCAACTTTCAAGGCAAGGAGTTTGCACGTCACGCGCGCGGCATGATACTACTGGGACTGCTACGTACCTGGTAGGCGTTTACGCTATTACTGGGGGGCATGGTAATCAGAACCAAATATGCTTGGTAAAAAATAGAGGGTCCATCGTGGGGTCTGATTGCTAACGCCCCCCGTAACACTATGTATACACCTGGGTCCCCCAATAATCCACCTTAAGCTTGAACCTTAATGATAACATTATCGGCGGCAGGGGGCGACGACGACGGCAAAAAAAAGAGGAGGAAAAAGAAAGTTACGTCGTCCAGTTCGGGCGGCGGTGGCGGCAGGGATGCGGGGGTAAGGTCCGCCGGGGGGAGCCGGGGCGGCGGCCTGCGAATCATCGACGACGAGGCTGACATGGATGCGCTGGACAAGAGAAGGGTCAACAAGGCTTGGCAGGGGGAGGAGACGGCAGGTGGGCAGACGGCGGAACTGCTGTCGTGCGTACCTTCGCATGCTCACCTTACTTGCTGGTATATAGTATTAACAGGTAGTGTTAATAGTGGTAGTATTAATAGTAGTAGTAGTAGTAGTAGTAGTAGTAGTAGTAGTAGTAGTAGTAGTAGTAGTAGTAGTAGTAGTAGTAGTAGTAGTAGTAGTAGTAGTAGTAGTAGTAGTAGTAGTAGTAGTAGTAGTAGTAGTAGTAGTAGTAGTAGTAGTAGTAGTACTACTACTATTAATAGTACTAGTACTAGTACAGCAGTACTAGTAGTAGTAGTAGTAGTAGTAGTAGTATTATAGTAGTAGTAGTAGTAGTAGTAGTAGTAGTAGTAGTAGTAGTAGCAATAGTAGCAATAGTAGCAATAGTAGTAGTAGCATTTCTGTGTTGTCCCTCTGGTTAATATTTTATAAGGTTAGCATCGCCGTTACGCAGCCGTGTCCTACAGGCGCAGCAGTTACAACAGCGACATGATACGCAATACGAGACACTGGTATGCACTATTGTATTCTCCTAATCTCAAGCCTTCCTTCCCCCCTCATCACGTCTACTTCTTCGTCGAATTTTCTCAACTTATTTGTCACCGCCGCGCCGCTGAATGCTGAAGAGGAGAAACCCACGGTTGTGCTGGACGACCCCGAGGACGACAAGAAGGTCCTGTTGGGCTCGTGGACTACGGTGGGAGGAGGAGGCGGTGGTGGTGCCGGGGATAGGGGTGACGCGTCCCCGCCAAGGAGGAGAAAGCGGCACGATAGCTCAGACGAGGACGCCTCCCCTCCGCGCCGAAACCCCCGAAACGGTCGCAATGGAGGACGCGAAGAAGGAGGAGGCGGTGGTGATGCCGGGGATGAGGGTGACGCGTCCCCGCCAAGGAGGAGAAGGCGGCACGATACGTCAGACGAGGATGCCTCCCCTCCCCGCCGAAACGGTCGCAGCGGAGCAGGAGAAGGAGGAGGAAGAAGCCGTGGTGATGCCGGGGACGGGGACGACGCGTCCCCTCCGAGGCGGGGGAGAGGTAGGGACGCGGGGGACTCGTCCCCTCCGAGGCGTAGGGGAGGCAAGGACGCTGGGGATCCATCCCCTCCGAGGCGGAGGAGAGACGGGGTTACAAGAGACTCGTCCCCTCCGAGACGGGAAAGAGGCGGGGATACAAGGGACTCGTCCTCTCCAAGACGAGGGAGAGACGGGGGCGGGCGAGACTCGTCCCCTCCAAGACGGCGGAGGGACGGAGACGCGGGAAACTCGTCCCCCCCGAGGCGAGGAAGACGCGGGGACTCGTCCCCTCCTAGGCGAGGAAGAGGCGGGGAGAGCGGGCGCGGTGAGAGGGACGGGGGTGGCGGGAGGCGTGACGGTTCGAATAACGGCGGTGGGGACCGACGGGATTGGTCCCCCCCCCGGAGGAAGAGGCCTTCGAGGCACGACAGCAGCGATTCTGAGGAAGCTGCGACGGCGGCGACCGGGAGAGGGGACAGGGACAGTTCGCCTCCTAGGAAGAAGAGGGGGACGGAGACGGGGACGGGGGGTGGGGAAGGGGGCGATGAGTCCCCGCCCAGGCGAGGGAAGCGTGATTCTCGCGGGGAGCAGAAGGGCGGGAGAGACGACAGGAGACGGCGGCACGATTCATCCGATGATGGGCGAGGAGGTAGTGGGGGCGGGGCCGGCGGGGGTGGGGGTGGGGGCGGAGGCAGGGGCGGGGGTGGCGACGGTGATCGCGTGAAGACCTCCTCGGGGCACTACGCAGGCCTGCAGTCTGGCAAGGACTTCAAGGTCGTGGAGCAGGAGCTGAAGCGCAAGCATGTGAGGATTTTCTCGTTGTCTTGTTGTCCCGCCCGGAAAAATGCATGGGCGATATGTATCGTACCGCGGGAGATCACCACAAACGAAGTCGAGTTGTTTCTTTTGTCTGTCTATTTTGCGTGCGGGTACACGCTTGTTTCTGGTGCACATAGGCTGCTCTGGCTTTGATGCCTAGAGCTCTGTGTGTACCGAAAATGTTCTTCTCTGCAGATTACTTTTTTCTCGATAGTCTGTCACCGCAGAACTTGTATCTCGGTACTATTAATAGTGTGGGATAAAATAAATCAGTACGAAGACTGGGTGTGTGATTTGGTGTCGTATGGTTTATAGAGAATAACGGCATATTGTTGTGGACACAACACGCACACAATCCGTATAAATGATCCCAACTTCTAGCTTTCTACGATAACCGAGGACCATAGTAAATAGGGCCTACAGTACACACAAAAACCTATGTATTTCCCTTTTTTTGCTAACAATATTTGGTCCTATTTACTATGGTCTCCCGTCATATTTAATACTGCTGTAGTTTTCCTGCCCGTGACAAGTGGCACGGTAGGGGTAGTAAGTAGCACCTGAATTTTCTGAGGATTTTCTGGGGCTCCTCACCTGAGGAACTCTAACCTCACCCACCAACCGACTTTGGAAAAAGCTGCGCAACCCCATGATAAGTGGATGGATAGGCATCCAACGAATGAAGTTGGTGAATATATACACGTCAGGTTCAAGCATAGTGAGTAGTGTTAGAGTGGCGATGTTTGAGAAGCTCCCTCCGTCCACGATAAATGGTTGGGATTATACTATGACCCGAAATCAAAACGAAACCCGTCTACCGTAGAGCATGGGTCCTTGGTTTTCCCCCCTCAAAAATGGGTGCATCACTCCAAAACTTGTGCTTGGGTTTTAGGGCATGCGCGTCGGGGTACCCGCGGGTAACCCACCCGACTGTAACGAGGACGCTCCTGTGCGCAATGTTTTTCGGCCTCCCGATAACTCTCCAGGACGCCGATATGAAGGGGGCGGACAAGTCTAGCTCGGGGCAGGGCGCCACGACTGTTTACCGTGACAAGAAGGGGCGCAAGCTGGACATGCTCAACGAATTCATGAAGCAGCAGGATGCGAGGGCAGGGAAGGAGGTGAGTCGGGTCTTTTTCCAAGCCTAAGCCGGCATGTCTTGTCTGTCTGTCTGTGCGTATGTGTATTTATCTCTGTGTGTGCCTGTGTGTATGTGTGTCTCTGTCTGTCTGTCTGTCTGCCTGTCTGTCTGTCTGTCTGTCTGTCTATCTGTCTGTCTGTCTGTCTGTCTGTCTGTCTGTCTGTCTGTCTGTCTGTCTGTCTGTCTGTCTGTCTTGTCTCTTTGTGTGTATTTTTTTTCTCTCTCTCTCTCTTAGTCTCGCTCTTGTCATTGGTTCCTTTCCCTTGTTGAGGTTTTCCCTTTTCTTTTTCAAATTTCCGTTCCCCTTGTATTCAGTCACCTCTCCCTTCTTGAGGTTACCCTTCCCTCTTGGATGTCGCCCTTCCATCTTGCATGTTGTCCTCCCCTTTGTCTTGTCACCCTCCTCTTATTGGTGATGCGCCTCCCTCGTTTATGTTTCCCTTGCCTCATTGGTGGTTCCCTCCCTTTCTATGTTACTGTACCCCTCCCTTTTTCATACTACACTGCAGTACCCTTCCCTTGTTGATACTATTGTACCTTTTTGGTGTTACCGTACCTTTATGATGTCACTGCGCCTTTTGATGTTACCGTGCCCTTACCCCGGTGCTGCTGCTTCCTTTTTGGTGTCACCTCACCCGTTTCCCCAGTTGGGTGTTTCTGTACCCTTCCCTTTCTGATGTTACTGTACGTTTTTGAAGCCACTGTAGCTTTTTTTTTGCCGCTGCACTCTTCCGTGATGCTGCCTCGTATTTCCTTTTTGATGTGAGTTCACCCTTGCTGTCACTGTGTACCCCCCCCCCTTTGTTGATGTTACTCGGCGACTACATCCTCGCACACCGACTGTACTACCACCGCCGCCGCCGCCGCCACGATTTTCCCAAAAATTCAAGGTCGAGGAAGCCAAGGAGCAATTCGCGTGGGGGCGCGGCAAGGTTCAGAAGGAGGAGGAGCAGCAGTGGAAGGAGGAGCTGGAAAACATCGCCGCCGAGCCCTTCGCCCGCACGGTGGACGACACGCGCCTGGAGGACGCCAGGAAGGCGGAGATACGCCCGGACGATCCCATGGCGGCTTACATGGCGAAGGTGAGGAGGAGGGGTGACGGTAGAGGCATCGACAACGCACGCGAACCGCGAAACTCGAATCGCGAAACGGGAACCGCAAAAACGCGAACCGCAGAACGCGGACCGTAAGTCCACCCACCCACTCGCCCACTCCACCCCACCCCACCCCACCCTACCCACCCTCATACCCATACACACTCTCGTATGTAACGTGTTGACATGTAGACATGCCGCTTGTTGCAGTTACCTCGTTTTTTGTTGTTATTTTCTTGTTTTTTTTACGTGTTTCACGTGCTTGTATTGTATACCGTGTGCGCAGAAAAAGGTGAAGGAAAGGGTGAAGAGCGGGAAGCCCGTGAAGCCGGAATACAAGGGGCCCGCACCAAAACCGAACAGGTGTGAATACCTACGGCGCGTTGAGGTTTTTTGTGCGCGTGTGATGGCGTTAGCGTGGGCGTGATAGCGTGGGGCGTGATAGCGTGGGGCGTGATAGCGTGGGGCGTGATAGCGTGGGGGGTGATAGTGTGGGGCGTGATAGCGTGAGCGTGATAGCGTGAGCGTGATAGCGTGAGCGTGATAGCGTGAGCGTGATAGCGTGAGCGTGATAGCGTGAGCGTGATAGCGTGAGCGTGATAGCGCACGCGTAATACCACGAACGTGGTAGCTTGAGCGTGATAGCGTGAGCTTGACAGCGTGAGCGCGATAGCGTGAGCGTGATAGCGTGAGCGCGATAGCGTGAGCGTGATAGCGTGAGCGTGGTAGCTTGAGCGTGATAGCGTGAGCGTGATAGCGTAAGCATGAGAGCGTAAGCATGAGAGCGTAAGCGTGATAGCTTGAGCGTGATAGCTTGAGCGTGACACCTTGAGCGTAAATAGCGTGAGCGCGATAGCTTGAGCGTGATGGCTCAGCGTGGGCGTGATAGGGTCAGATCGCTCGCCTCCTCTAAGCCGCCAGTGCCCGATGTCTGTCCGCCGCCAGCCATCGTCGGTCGGTTCGAAACGAGGCGGGAGGGGGAGGGGGGGGGGTAGGTGTACTCGATAGGAGGTATCTACTCGATCTCATGCATGGCCGTAGTCGTATGACCATAGACCATAGGGCGGGAGGGGGGGCGGGGGGGGGAGTTGACAGCGGCTTCGTGACTTGTTTCATAGTTTGCACTGCCCCCTCTGAGCCACTGCAGTGTTGGTGTCTGTCCGTCAACCATCTTCTGTTGGACAGGTTTGGCATCCGGCCGGGGTACCGGTGGGATGGCAACGATCGCAGCAATGGTTGGGAAGACAAGATCGTAGCGAAGGGGGTGGACAACAACTACAAGGCACAGCTCGCCTACAAGTGGGCCACGGCGGACATGTAGGGTCGCGGCGGCGTTGTTGAGGTGGGGGGAAGTGGTGGGGCAGCACTCGGAAGAGTTTGCACCTCTTGCGGTGACGGTGGTAACACAGCGGTAGTGATGGTGATGGTGATGGCGATGGCGAGGGTGATTATGATTATGATTATGATGGTGATTATGATGATGTTGGTGCCGATGATGATGCTGATGGCTGATGCTGACGATGGTGATGTTCTCACGTTGGCTCATGTCCCTGAAATCCGGGCCGTGGTCATGAAAAAACCGGCCCGCAGAACGTAAACAAACGGTTCTACGGGCTGTGGTATACCACCCCGTGTCACCTGCAACCATTGCACACACCGGACTGATCAGACAGATCGTTTCCCCACTTCGTGATCTAGATCTTTCGAGGCAGATATATCTATTCCCCTATCTTGTATGATCTGTATGATCTAGCTCATGTTGCCGAGTGGGCGGCGGTAGTCTGCATGATCTGCAGTGGCCCATATTTTCCTGGGTTGAATATGTACTGTCGCAGATCCTGCACGGACAATTTACTACGGTAGGTTAGGGTCTAGATGATCTACGAGTATCTGTAGATGGTCTATCTGTACATGTTGGATCGTTATCTGTCCGAGAGGGGTGAAAGCAGTGTGCTGTATTGGCTTTTTTTAAGTCAGATGTTCAGCACGAGCGTGGCGGGTGGGCAGCACACGTTTTGCTAGCAGGGGGGGTGGCAGGTATTAGGTGGCGTGCATTGGCTGATTTTGTCGGAGGTTCGCACCGGTGCAGTGGACTGCAGTAAGTTTTTTTGGCAACAGAGGGGGGGCGGGGGTTGTTGTGATGGAGTAGGTCGTCGGAGGTTCGCACGGGTGTAATGGGCGGGCAGCATAGTCTTCGTCTGCAGGGGGTGGGACGTCGGGAGGTGGGGGGGGGCGGGGGAGGGCTGGGAGGGGCGGGCGGTAGCCAAATGATAATGGCGGCCGGTTGCTTACGAAAGTCGTTCACAGGGTGAACGGAAACGTCAGCGGCTGGGCCAAGCGGGCCCGAACCGCTGCTTGCGGCGCACAGCCGTGGGGACGATTTCCTATTTATGCAGCGTCTGTCGGACCTGTTGACCTCCTTCCAAGTCGATAGGTTAAATCATCACTCGATTCCGCCGGTTCCATGCCGCAAATCGGAACCATCACTACGCATAATTTCGCCGGTTCCATGCCGCAAGTCAGAACCACTGTACCCGCCAGCACCAGCTTTAATCCACGTTTTTGTTTTTTTGTACTAAACTGCGTGTGCGCCGCATGATATATGCCTGGTACGTAGTAGCAATCTCTTCTACACGCGTGCGAGCTTCCTGGTACCCTATACGTAGCGTCGCTATATCTTCTATCACAGGATCAGAGTTTATTTGGACGGCAGCATCAACAGCAACAACGACGACGTCAACGACCTCAAAAGAACGCAACAACACCTACACCTACAGCACCAGCCTCAAGCATCAACTGCCCACCGTAAGGTACAACGTCCCCACAAAGCTATGATACTGTTGTCCTCCGCGGCACCTCTCGAGTCAGTCCAACAAAACCCAGCGCGGCTCAAAAGAGTTCCGGTGCTCTAGGGAGCACGCGACACCCTCTGGGATGAAAGTTGGCCTGTTGCGCCAGTGCGACAGCGTCGCGCCCGGTCGCTCGGCCTCCCTCCCGTCGAAGCACGTGTCCTGTTGGGCGGTTGGTTGGTGACACCGGTTGCAGTCGTTTTCCGCGGTTCGGGGAGGGAGGGGGAAGAAACCACGCCGTTGGTGGGGGGGAGCGCGGGGCAACGAGATGCAAAAAATAAAAAATAAACATGCCGCTGCCGTTTGGGTGGGGAGGGGTGGATAATGTACCCCCCGTTTTTACTGCCGAGTTTGGGCAAATCACACGGCGAGTGGCTTGATATCCTCACTCAACAAGGGACACATAAATGCAATTCCATACATAGCGCCCTCACTCAGCAACGGACGCATACATCCAACTTCCTAGCGGTACATACGGCCCAAACCGACAAGGCATGAAGAAAAAAACATCAAGACCGCTAAAATATACCATATGGATGGCCGGCCACTCGCGCGAGTCTTGAGCCGCAGAAAAACGACCCCCCCCCCCCCCACGATGAACCGTACCCTCGGTCGTTCAACCATTGTAGGGCCGCAGTCCCGTCTTGGGGACAAACTACAATGGTTGAAAGTTGGGTGGTTAGTCTCCTAAACGGGACTGCACTCCTAAAGGGGTGGAACGACCACGGACTAAGGGCTACCGCTCTGGACGGAAATATAAGGACCGTTTAGACATCAGTATGAAGACCGAACGGTCCTTATGTTTCCGACCAGACTGGTAGGCTATATATTGTACGTATACATACGTAGCACCGCGCAGGTTCTGCTCACCGGGTTGCGCTTGCCGAGCTTGAGGCAAACCCGCTCCGGCGGTACTCCCATCCTCAGCCATCTCGCGACTTCCGCCTGGCCGACGCAATGAGCGCGAACAAAACGTAAGTTTCTCGGGCGCTTTTGAAGGCGTACGTATATAATACATATATATATATAATATATATATATATATATTCTATATATATAATACCAGGTATATATTCTATATTATATATATAATATATATATTCTATATAATATATACCAGGTACATATATATATACACGGCGATCGAAGTGTTTGTGTGTTGTCTTCACATCAGCACAGTGACATTGGTACAGTAGTACACCCACAGTGTCTTGTTCTGAATTCCACTTTTCTTGTTTCCAATGCACATATGGAGGCGAGCACGCGGGGGTGTACCTCGTGAGTATTCCTATTCTAACCGAACAACTGCATGCCGTGTGTTGTGTCGATTCCTCGGCATAGCGCGCGCCGTGGGAGAAAGGCGGGGGGGAGGGGGGGGGAGGGGGGGGGAGGGGGGGGGCGGGGGGGGGCGGGGTGTGCCGTAAGAGTGCAGGTTATCTTTTCAGAGCCCAATTTTTCCAGAACGGGAAGATTGCTGCCAATACCGAACAACATTAAGAGGTGTTTTCGGAACAGATTCGGTCGAGAGTCTTCCGAAAGTGAAGTGTTCGGCTCTTTAGAAATCTTACCGTTGCCGGTATTGTCGAGAAAACGAGCGCTGAAAAACGATCGCACCACCCCTGTGCGAATCCAACGGTCTTCTTTACGGTACTCTCGTGTCGTGCATGGCCGTAGTCGTATGGCCATAGACCCTCTCATCCCCTACAACGCCGGGACGGAGGACGTCGGGTTTTCGCCGACCAGGGGGCAGACGTTGCTTACTTGCACCAAACAAGCACGAGAGCGAAACGCCGAGGCGTTCCGCGAGTCGAACAAAGGGTGAGCCGTGCACCCCACTAAGAACCCGCTGTCGCGGAAGGGCGGGCGGGACTCATCGGGATTTCCGTTCAATTTTTTACCCTCAACAACATTCGGTTTTTTGGTCAAGGTACGTTCCAGTATGAAATGCCTTTCTTCCTCGTGTGACCAGCCTGACAAAACTGATCGGTACTGCCTGCCCCTTCGCTGTTACGGGGGAACGTAGTGATCAGAGTCAAATACGGTGTGTAAACATACGGGTATACCACTCCGAACGGAAATGTAAGTACCGCTTGGTTTTCGTATTCATGTATAAACGGTCCTTGTATATACGGGAGTGATCCATGTTATTGGGGTCCGCCGTGGGATCTGATTGCCGTGACCCCTCGTAAATAAAGGGCGCTGATTCCTCGGCTCAGTGCGCGCTGAGAGGGGGAGGAGAGGGGGAGTTACAAGTGGTGAAATCGGGGAAAGTCTTCCTCCACGACTAACCTATCGACTACAACACGGATCGGCGGGGGGGGGGGGGGGGGAGGGGTGTACTCGGTATCATGCATGGCCGTAGTCGTATGACCATAAACCCTTGCATCCCTACAATGCCGGGACGGAGGAAGTCGGGTTTCTACCGACCAGGAGGGCATTGCTTGCACCAAGCGCGAAGCGCCGTGAGGTGTTCGGCGAGTCACATGAAGGGTGAGCTGCATCCTAGTAGGAATCGCTTGTGAGGCGGACTTGCACATGGATGACAGCTTCAATTAGTTACTCTAGTTTTAAGGTGTAGCCGCTGTGGGGAGGGGGGGGGGGGGTGTACTCGATAGAAGATATGTACTCGATCTCATGCATGGCCGTAGTCGTATGACCATAAACCCTCGCATCCCTACAATGCCGGGACGGAGCATGTCGGGTTTTCACCGACCAGGCAGACATTGCTTGCACCAAGCGCGAAGCGCCGTGAGATGTCTGGCGAGTCGCATGAAGGGTGAGCTGCATCCTACTAAGAACCGCTTTTGAGGCGGGCTTGCATATGGATGACTGCTTCAATGAGTTGGTTTAATTTCCGGTGTAGGCACTTCCAAAGACAGCAATGGGAGTACTACGTAACTGCCTTTAGGGTACTCACCTTGCACACTACATGATACGATCATTCCCAATCGTGCGGAGTAAAGGTTCTTCACCTCGCGCAACTGATCTAACTCGACAACCAGCTGTGGGCGACCGCCAAAAAAAACAACAACGATACCCTGGTTGTCTAGCCCACGCAGTGAGCGGCATGTTTTACGGTGTCGTTGCCAACCGACGCCAACCCAACCTATATAAAAAATAGGGGGGGGGGGGGTGTGGAGGGGGCGAGCTCACTCACCGCGAAGGGGGTGATGGAGTAGCACACCCGTTGTTGGTTCCCGGTAAGGAATGACTGTGCGCAGAACCTGCCTCTCGTGACAAAGCAAAAACGATAAAGAAAGAAAGAAAGAAAGAAAAAAAAGAAAGGAACAGCGAAAGCGACGAAGGAAAAGCAACAACATCACCGAGGTCAAGCAAAAAAAAGGCAACGCACAATATCTGTAAGGTAAGCACTCACCCAACACAATCGTTGATCGGCCTGCACCCACGGTTTTTGAATAAATCTACTTGGGATTAGTGCGGGATAAAATTTTGCGACCGTAAAACGGCTGTAAGGGGCAGTGATGTACTATTACGGGGGGCCATGGTATGTAGGACCAGATATTGTTAGTAAAAATAGCGAAATATTTAGGTTTTGGTGTGTACCGTAGGTCCTATTTAATATGCCCCCCCCGCATTATCGACAGAGCTTCGAGCACATCAACCGGTCCTAAAACTCCTCCCGTCTACAGTGCTTGCTTTCTTGCTCCTGGGTATATTCATAGGTACGTCATTCGTCCATTAAGTACCTCAGCGGTTTCGTTTTGTATAAAAAACGAACATACGTACGTGTGTGTGTGACCACAACCTGACTTGTTCCACGACGGGACTGCATTATTATTGGTGTAACTTTTGTCGGGTACTCAAGTTTGATTGATGACACTTTCCAATTTTCAAGTCGTTGGATTATACTTCTTACACTCTTTCATATGTGGATGGTATGACTGGAAAAAGAAAAGCACGTTCTCACATACATGGCAAATGAAAGAATAGTAATTATTATTATTTCATTAATAACAATGGTTTCCTATTGTTTCCGAGGTTTTCTTCTTTCGGGAAAGTTATGAGTGATCAACGTTGAAGATCATGCTGCACATTGTCGGATGGCGAGGGAAATAATAACGATGGTACGCACCCGCGACTTGTTGTCCAGAAGGCCGCTGAGGGTAAAAATCTCCTGTGTGAATACGTTTATTAATAATAGCGCAATACGAGTTGACCTGGAAAGTAAAAATGAGATGATCAAGTCAACTCGGATAACATTTATGAGTGCTCAGCGCTGAAGCTCGTGCTGTGCACGCTGTCGGGTGGCAAACGCTACAATGCTGCTGGTATGTGTATAGGTCTGAAGTAGTGTTCTTCTGGATTCCCGTTTTTGTATGGACGATGTGCTTGGAACAAACGTTATTGTACATTGTCAGATGGCAAATCAAATACTAACACGCCGCAAGAACCGAAATATAAATCACTTACGTACCTGGTACCTCGTGTTACTGTATACCAGTATAAACGTGGAAGCATAAGATACCGAAAAAAAAACACCATATTTGTACGAAAACGACGTTGACGGTGATAGACACATGACCCCCCCCCCCCCTCCCCCCCCCCGCCCGCAAAAATACGTGATCTCACCGCTCTATGGAGGCCTCGTAGGTTACGGAGCTAGCAGCGTCGGTGCCACGCGGCGGTAGCAGAGGTGCATCGCCAAGCTCGTGACCGCCTCGCGTTGCGGCGGCCTCCATCTTTCGCACGAATGGCCACTCGGTGTGCAGGTCCACAAACCCCTTCAAAAACCGTTTCGTGTACGTATATTATATTTACGACACGAGACAGGCGCTTTCGTTTCCAAATGACAGTCGATGTGCAGGCCCACAATAATAGTCCACGAACAAGCCCCTTCCAACCGTGTGTCCTTAGTATTGCGTTCGCCATCGGCCCTTCTCAACGCGTAACACGAGCTTCAACATTTACCAGTCATAAACATTCCTCGAAAAAAGAAGAAAAACCGAAAAAGGGGGTTTCGTTGTGGTAGGATCTTTTTTGTTTTTGTATCTCCCATTTCTGTCACCTTCGACCTTCGACCCTCTTTTCTCCTCCCCTCCTATTACTCGCAACCCAGATCCAGGTTCGAACAAAAGGCTCTCTTTCCCCCTCTTCGGAAGGCGCTTTTTTTGTATATCGAGAAGAGTTCAGGCCTCTCTTCCCTCGTCGACTTGCGTCTAATTACGAGGAGAAGGTGGCGCGAAGCAGGCTTTTTCGGGGGGGGGGGAATGGTCGAGATCACATCCGATCCGAGCTCCACCACAGGTGGATGCGGAAACTTGTCCAACCTCTATGGGCTACATTACGGCATGCATGCAGAAAGAAGGCACACAGTATGTATTACGGGGGACCATATTAAACAGGACCTACGGCAGACACAAAAGCCTTCGTATTTCGCCTTTTTTATTATCAATATTTGGTCCTATTTACTATGGTCCCCCGCAGTAGTGGTCCCTCTATAGTGCGGATTGAGCAGTGCCGGTTTCCCGCTATATATAATAGTGCCTGTGGAATCGCTCGGCACAGATGGGATTACCGTAACCAGTGTGGTAGTTGTGCGGTATTTGTTGGCAGGCGCATGTACGCCGGCTCTACCGAGGGACCACTTTTATACCGTACTTTTAACATAACGGGTCCGTGAGACGGTAAGAGTTTCACTTGATTTGAAATAGACCATACCAGGTACATTTTTTAGCGTATCACACCGGGTGACAAGACAACACACCCCCGCTCGAACGAAAAAATCCGCTGATTTTCTCGGCAACGGGGAGGGCGTACTCAATTACGACGAGCGACGATGCGTCTACAGAAGCATCTCCACCGAGATGCTTCCCAAAACCCACCCTTCCTTTTGTGTTGTGTGCTCCATCTTGGTTATCGAGAAAGTCGGCTCGGAACCCCCCCCCGGGGTGTGTGTGTCATCTCTACCACAAGTGTGATACGGCACCTACGGCACCCGCTATCGTCAGACCCGATGTGCCTTTTTTACATTGTTCGAGAGACCCGTAACACATGGGATTGTGCATCCTGCTTCTGAATCGCATACCAGGTATTATTCTTCCCTCAAGCGGTTGTTGCTTAGACAACGAAATCTTTATTTTCGGTTTTGTTTAGGGCTTTCGGGTCGATACTTCCAACTCTATTGGAGGCGTAATGTGCTTCTCTCTTTTCTTTTTTTTTCACTTTGGAGAATATATTTTCGGTTTCGGTGGTATGCATATTGTCTTTCGTTTGTTGAGGGTTTTCGGGCCCAGAAATCGAATACATGGAAGCTGTAGTACCGAAAGACATGGGAGGCGTCGTACCGGTATTCTAGAATGTTACAGTTTTTGTTTGTTCGGGATTGAGACGTTCCCATGGAGGATTAAAATTATTTTGAAAGTAACTTGATTGTGTTTGTTCTGTAACGGGCTTGAGAGATTGTGGTTCTCCTGGAGCTATTAGTAGTGGATGCTACTGTTCGGTGTACTTGTTCCAACCCTATTCAATCACGCCGATAATCGTGAACGCCCTAGTTGCGACGGTGTTGTGTTGGCTGCCGGGAAAATACGTCACGTTTGGAGTTACAGTCAGTATAGAGCACCTGGTATACATGTTCTGTTGATTGAAGCTTATGGAGCTAAAATGGGTGTGTTTTTCTCGCAGCAAGGAGTCAGTTTGTTTGGTTTTTAAATGGGTTCGAAACGTCTGCTTTTGGGGTGCCATTCACAGCACTAGTATTTATAGCGTCACATCTAGAGGAGTTGGGTGTTGAATGATTGTCGATCTGCTGCAGTGCGACACAGACACTGCCGAAAAATGGAAATGTCGAAAGCAGGGAGGATGTAGGATGTTATGGCTACTTGCGGCAAGGTCGCCTGGGTGTGACTGCCAAATATCTACGGAGACTGATTCGGGGTTGTGCTTCTCCAAGACGAAGCCCCGGGTGAAATTTCTTTTGACAGAGGAGGGACAGCCCCTCTCTGTCACTCCGATATATCCGACAAAAAAATAGTATACCTTACATCTCTTTCCACCGCCTCGTGGCAAGCTCGGGCTCCACCGAGCCACCCGCATGATGCGCCGCATCCCGTGCACGAGTCGTCCCCTTAGCAGCGGCCACGAGCTTCGCGTCCGAACTGGTAAATCAGTTCTAACGAGCACATTGTAGCCATTATCGCCTATTTTAGACTTGCCCCATGTTTTTCTCCGACAAAGTCTAGAAAACTGACCGTTGATAACTAACCGTTGAAATCACACCCACGTACATCAAATGCGACGACGTTCGGATGCCAAAATCTTCGACATGTACTCGTAGCTACTGTACCTCGTGCAATGCAAAAACGTAGCTGAAAATGAAAAGGCGCAGATCGAATACAACGTTGGTTGGTTGTAAAATTATTCGCCCGACATCCAAGCGGAAGTCTGAAATCGGCAAATGGCCACGAGATGCGTGTGCCAGAAACTGGTCCAGTTTTGTCACGCATCTTGTGGTCGTCGTGGGTTTCAGACTTGCCCATGGTTCTCCGACGCAAGATTAGGCAACCGACCGTCGTAGATACTTGTATGGCTTTCGGACGGAGATTTGACAACCACAACTAGCCGTTGCGTAGTGGGATACTTGAAAACCAATCATAAAACCTCAAAAAACAAATATACACGACGGCATGATGTAAAATCTTCGCCCGACAACCATGGATAAGTCTGAAATCGGCAACTGGCCACGGGATATGCGCCAGGACGGATCCAGTGCTGGCACGAATCTCGTGGTCGTTATCGACTTCAGACCTATCCATGGTTTCTCCGACGAAGAAATGGCAACCGACCGCTTCGTGTGTATCCGGATCTTTGTATGGCTTACCGATGGAGATTTTGACAACAACAGTCGTAGCCTTTTGGGATGGGATAAACAACCGTTGCAGATACTCGAATGGTTCTCGGACGTAGATTTGACAACCACAACCGTGGCATTTTGGGATGTTTGCCGAACCAAGCGCTGCATCAAAAAAAATTGTAGACGACGGCTGGCTGCAAAACCTTCGTCCAACAACCGAGGGGGAGCCTGAAATCGGCGAATGGTCCCGAAGATCTTCCGACAAAGACTTTGCAACCACAGCCGCCGTCACGTTTTTAAAAGTTTGGCATGCGAACCGTCGCATTTTTTTCACGAACATACAGCGTACGGTCGTCGAATTTTTGTCGGGGGAAAAAATCTGGCACGCTTTTTGTGTTCGCTGCCGACTCCAGACTTATTTGTGGACATCCTAAGTGTGAATATTTTTTACCAGCCAACCGTTGTACTGAGCCTGGGCTACCAGCGGCTATGCTTCAGCCGTACTATCCAACCATCTCACGCTGATCGATCGCCCCCAGCTCAGCCCCCAGGTCGAAAAACACCCGAAATTACGAGCAGATTGTATAGGGGTGATCGGCGTTGAAGCCCATGCTGCACATTGTTGGATGGCCAACGAGATAGAACTGGTATGGTTGAATGGGATGGTTTGGATGGGAGGATCGGAGGGCATGGTTGAATGGGACGGTTGAATGGGGTCGTTAAAAAAGGGATGATTGAATGGGACGGTTGAATGGGACGGTGAAAGGGGATGATTTAAAGAGATTGTTGAATAGGATGGTTGAATGGGATGGTTGAATGGGATGGTTGGATGGGATGGTTGAATGCGATAGTTGGTTGGGATGGTTGAATGGGATGATTGAATGAGACGGGTGAATGGAATGGTTGAACGGGACGGTTTTGGGGAGCAGTTGAAATAATGGCTGAATCGAATGGTTGAATAGAACATGGTTGGATGTAAAGGTTGACGCCCGCAATGTTTCCCAAGTCCCGCAGGGGGAAAATACAAAACACGCTCCAAGCTGCCAGAAACTCTCACCTGTGTGACTCCGCGGCAGACTATCACAGAGAAAAAAGGCATAAAAAAGCACGACACAGCATGGGCCGGGGGGCAGGGGGGGGTAGCCACACGACGACAGGGAGTCTCTTGGTAAGTGAACACCGGCCGAATCGTCAAGCCAAGCGATGAACCATTTTTTGCGCGCATTTCAACGTGCTCATACATCGGTAGGTTCCGGATTCAAACACTATTACACGGTAGACAGACAAAGTTCATACATATGTACATACCTGGTATGTCTATCAAACATTGACAGTGGTGTTTATGATACGCGACCTGGCCCAACTTTGTCATTGTGGTTCGACAGGTCCACGCTGAATCCTCAGTGCATCCTCATTTCGAGAATTTTCCGAGGCTTTCGGGGCTAGGGTTTCCGGGTTACGGGTAAGGTTTAAGGTAAATCCTTGACCCATACGGTAAGGTTTAAAGTCAATACTTTAACCATTTCGTCGAATATGGGACCAAGGTCTGTACGATAATATTGGGCAAGGCGTGCCGTGATCCACCCGTAAAACATTTGTGCTCGGAAAGGTTTCGCACGAGGCACGAGGCACTGCCGCTGTGATCTGCCAACCGTAGACTAGAACGCGGAGGGACTCGACTTCCCCATCCCCTTATGCATATACCCTTCGGGGTCTTCAACCATGTTGCCGAAATGTCTCGCCATCAGTTTGATGTTTTCGAGGGGGTTGTTGGTCTCCCTCGAGACCAGGGCTGTTCGAAGCTTTGCCAGTTTCGAACAAGACAATTTTTTGAAGATTTCGGCGAAAATCAACGAACTCGAAAACACATGATATATATATATATATATATATATTTATTCGTTGGCTATGCTGTTAGCACCACCTATTGATACTAATAATAGCCTATATTTGAAGTATTCACGTGACTGAGTAGGCTAATGGGTAGTGCTATATAACCAACATGGTTGAAATATATTCGACTTTAAACGCTACCCCTAACATTTAACCCTAACCCCGACAGCCCGGGAATTTTATCGGAATTTTTAATATGAAACGATTACTTTACTAGTGTGGACTACCAACCATTTTGGCGGCGCTGTGTCAAGTCGCAAAGCACTGTGTTATGATCAGAGGTTGGGGCACTTTGTATCCCTGGACAGGTTTGCCTATTAAGCCGGTACTCGTTGGTACTCACGTGTGTTGCTTGCTTAGAGATTGAAGAACAGCAGCTCTGTTCCTTTCGTGCACGCGGAGACTGAGATCCAAGCTCGTGCCTTGCTGGGAAAACCCTGGGAAAACCCCTGGTTTTCCATCTAACATACGCCTCCCAACTACTACAAATACGATCCCAATGCTTGAACCCAGGTAATTACCTGGCTTTCAGCCTCAAATCAAGGCAGTATCATACCACCAGCCCACTCTGATGAGTCGTACGCGCAGAATTATGGGAAGTTCATGGAAAACCCGATTCCACGAACTATTAATAGAACATGAGTCGAAGATGCGCCTCCTCAAAACCCACGCCCACACCTCTGAACAGCGAGGCAGCGAAGCCGGCAAGGTACGTCAAAAAAGAGAGAGAAAGAAAGGAAGGCCAAAACCGCAAGGGGTTGGAAGAATTCGTCCACGAAAGTCGTCGTCGCCAAGCCACCCGCAACGGGGGGAGGGCGAGGAAGTGTCTATGGAGAAGCGAAAAGTGATCACCAAAAACAACTGCTCTGTCTTTCGAGTCCCCCGATCCGCTCTTTCGCGCTACGCAATACTGCTGCACCTTCTTGGCCCTCCTTCTTGCCAACATCTCCGCTTACAATTACGGGGGGCCATATTAAATAGGACCTGTGGCACACACAAAAACCTACATATTTAGCTATTTTACTGACAATATTTGGTCCTATTTACTGTGGTCCCCCGCAATAGTACCAGGCACACCGTAAAATGGAAGGCTTGATGTATCACGGGGCTGGTTTGTGTATGTACCCGGCGTGTGGCGGTGGTGGCGATTTACGGCGAGCGAGTTGCTAAAATCTCAAATCCTTCTTCGGTGCCGGTAATAGCTACTACGGGGGGCGCTAATATTGCAATCAGAACCTGCGATGGAACCAAAAACCAGGTATCCCCCTATGTTTTCACGCCACATTTGGTCATGATTACTGTGTTTCCCCGCAGTAGTTTTACTACGTAAGCTGGCGTTACGTGGGAGGGTAACGTTGCAAAGACTTTAGGTCGCGGCATTTGTATATTAGTAGCATTGCGCGCATGGGGTTGATGTGCACTGATCCACGCGCATCCCGGTGAAACTGATACTCACACTACCTCCGATCCCGAATTGACTTGTTGTCGTTGTAGTTGGTGTCGTCGCTGCTCTTGCTGATATCGCATTGGTATTGTAAGTGTAGCCCACTGCAATACGGGTCGGCTGCACACTCTCCGTTGATCCTCACAGATTTCCCGCATTCTTCCTTAGCCCAGGTGGGCGCCTGGGTCAGGTGTATCGACGACGACAAAAACAAAACCCCGCAAGCGTTGTGCCGCGATCACGAAGAACGGTGTACGCCGGTCGCCTTCGCCTCCATCAATGCCAACAGGGCAGAGAAGAGCGGATACGTGCCGGCATGAAAAAATGCCGTTGGTGCGTGAGTGTAGTCGTTCTTCTTCGCCGAGCTTACACCGACCAACACTCGGGCGCCGGGCGTGCCGTCTCCTCCATCGTTACGGTAGAACACGTGCAGCGTTCCGCCCGGTTGCCATTGGTGCCCCTGATACAGGCGGTATGCCCCTTGGTCGGGGAGATGTCGGAAAATTTCTTGTGCGGTCAGAGAAGTCTTACTTTACACGCGGATCTCGGTGAGACACACCAGGCACGCGCTTCGAGCTCGCACTGCTGTGTTGAGGTATAGAAGGCGTTTCCACGTAGGCAAAGGGATTCATGCTCGACTCCCGCAGGTCTATAGCGGTCAACCCTGCCTGCTGCAAGTGATACCTCGACAGCTGATGGTCCGCTGTCCTTGTAGTCGTCCGTCAGGCCTTGGACCATGCTGTCCTTAAAGTTCCTGCCCGTAGTAGGTTCTCCCATGTTCTCTACTTGGGCAGACGAACGGTTCGAGGCGTGACTAGTGGTACAAGGCTACATCCAAGAAGCCGGCATCGACTCCGGCGTCAGTATGGAATATGCCGCAACGGTGACTCCCCAGCAAATCGGGATGTCCGAAAATGATGGGCGTACGATCGCCATCATCGGCCGGTGCCTGGTTTTAATATACTTTTTGTATTCATTCATTTTGTTTGTATCCCCTAGCCCGTGGGACGATTTTTTTTTTACGACTGTTTCTATCAGCAACAAATCCCCGCATTTCGCACTGGAAAGGATATCACCCTACTCCAAGATGTACAACGAGGAAACGAACATGACCGTCCTTCACGCCATTGGAGCCAGACCGTTCGTGCACATCGAGACGCATACGCCCAAGCTGAGAGACAGAGCGTGGGAACGCAAGCTATGCGGTTCGAGTCACAAGCGTAGAGCCTATCGTATTTTCAACGCGCCAAAGGGGACCGTCGTGGAAAGTCGCAACGTCAATTTACTGGGACCTCCACCGTATGTTCTGCTTTGACGGAAAAAGGAGATCGACTACACCGAAGAAGACGCCTACATCGACGACGTTATCGACCACACCTCCTTCCTTGATTCGTTCATCTCCGGAAAATCAGTCGATACCCCCGATCCACACAAAGCAGAGTTGCGTGAGCAGATCCAGGACATGCTGCATCACAACGCGGCCCCCAGCGATTCCCCGGAGGAGATTCGAGCTAGAGCCACCGGAACACCTGTGCCTGGGAGTGTACCGACCTTATCAGCGGGACTACACCTCCGTCGGCATGCGAGCTGCGTGCAACTCGCGCCTCGACGCGCAACAATCCAAACGGTGAAGACACTGTCGAAGGCACCCTCAATGAACGCCAGCTACGGCAGCTCAAACCACTGGCACTCGCGGTGGGCGTATCAGCGGAGTTCGCTCATGTCAAGGACGACCTTCCTCTGTCACACCGTTTGCCTATGCAGCAGGCAGTCCTGACTACACAGGGCTCTCGGGGGAAGACACAAACGCCAAAATCAGGATCCCCACCAGCTACGCGGATGCCATCAAATGCCCGCAGCGTATGGATTTGCAAAAGGCAATTGAAAAGTTGATGACTAGCCTAACGGACCACGAAGAATACAGGCTGGTACCCGTTATCGTTACCAGTGTACCCAAGGGACACAATATCATCGGCTCGAGGTTTGCATCCATCAAGCAGAGAGCAGACGGACGGTTCAAGGCGCGACTATTACGGGGGGCCATAGTAGGTAGGACCAAATGCTGTAGGTAAAAATAGCGGTATATATATAGGTTTTTGTGTGTACCGTAGGTCCTATTTAATATAGTTCCCCGTAATAGTGGTACAAGGCCACACCCAAGAAGCCGCATCGACTACGGCAAAACGTTTGCACCTGTATGCCGTATCGGTAGCCAGCGCGTACTGCTAGCCATAGCGTGTCAAGATGACTGGCCCGTCTACCAGATCGATGTACAGGTTGCGTTTCTCCAGAGTACAATTAATGACGGCGTCTCCGTCCAGGCGGTTCCTGGACACGATGCAAAATACGTGAAGACCGGGGAACCCATGTTGATGAAACTCAAGCGCAGTTTGTATGGCCTGCCCCAATCGCCCGCTCTGTAGTACGACACCGTCGGTGCTGCTCTGGTGGGGATTGGCTGCACACCGACGTCGTCCGACCCTTGCGTCTACACACATGGCAGCGATGAAACATTCGCCATTCTCATGCTGTACGTTGACAATGTCCTGATCAGTGGAGGCAACCTTGGAGTAATCAAGCGGTTAAAGAAGGCTCTCATGGGCTGCTTTGCCATTACGGACATGGGCGAAGTCAGCCTCACTCTCGGCCTGAATGTCACTGGAAACTACGAAGAGGGCACGTTGACCACTACGCAAAAAGACTACGTCCAGAATGTTCTAGAAAGGCATGGTATGCTGGACAGCAACTCCGTTCACATACCGAGATACGGACCAGAACTATCCGAGGAACAGCCGGAAGATAGGTTACTCGAGGCTCAGGGAGTCAAATTCTACCAGGCCGTCGCGGGATCGGTACTTTTTCTTGCACAGGTCACGCGTTACGACATATATATGCTACACGGTCAATCAACTAACTAACAAGAGCGTGCAGCAAGCCAGCGATGGTACACATGACTGCTGCCAAACACCTGCTTCGGTACGGTACCTCAAAGGGTCACCGGACCTGGCCATCATCTACAAGAAGGGTCAGTTCGCCATGCACGGGTATACCGACGCTTCTTTCGCGGCAAACCCGGACAACAGGAAATCGACCACAGCCTACCTATTTCTCCTTGGTGGAGCGGCTATCAGTTACGGAACAAAGGAGACTGCCTATCTTTCTAATTTCATGATTTGAGCTGAGCTTCGCGTCATTCAATTCGGTACCTGCGAATCGCGGGGAACGCGACGTACTCGTCAAGGACGAGGCACATCGCGTTACGCTTCTTCTTCCTACGCGAGCTGGGTCAAGAGCGGGAAGATCACCATTCACCATGTGGCAACCCATGCGATGATCGCTGATTGCGCAACTAAGCACCTCGCCACAGTTCAGCGCCAAGAAATCCTGCACCAGATCATGGAATTTTCTTGTTAAAAAGGAGCGACAGTTTCACGAAACGCCGACCGGAGAAGCGTCAACTTCTTCGACCAACATCATTTTCATACTCGGCGCCTCTATCAACCATCTTCACCATGAACGGAGAAGGGCAAGGCCGAACTCTGCTCAAGCAGGCGTTGATACTCTCCCAGGAGATGATCTCGGATGACGACATGGACAAGAGTCTCCAAAGCCGCTTTGGAGAGGTGGTTAGAACAACATTCGACCACATGGTCGATGAGCTGGCGCGTGTAGTGCAGCGGCACGTCGACGAAGCGGTTGAGCACATAGTCGAATACCAACTAGGAGAACTGCGCGCCTCGGTTATACGGAGCCTGGAATCCGAGTACACTCTCTTCAAAAAGTGAGCGCATATCTGGTATGCTGTATGAATACGTGAACGTGATAAGATATATAGGCCGGAGGATGTAGACAGGAAGTTGAACCACCCGAGTAGGTAAATGTTGTGTGATACTGTACTGTATACAATAGATACTTCGCGTACCTGTTCCCTACAAGCGCTGGAGATCGTTAGCCAAAAACAGCTCTTTAGTAAGTTTCTACTGTTTCCAACGATCCTATTTGCGTCATGATCCACAGACTTTATCATGCATACCCAGATGCACCCCAATACCGTCAAAAATACCGTTGAGTTCGCACAGGGGTGGTGCGATCCTTTTTCAGCGCTCGTTTTCCCTTCGACAACGGTAACAAGGGTGCTAACAAAGCCGAAATATATATTTTCGGGAGAGTCCCTATCGGATCCTTCCGAAACACACCTTGCTGTTCGGTATTGGCAGTCTTCCCGTTCTGGAAAAATCGATAGCTGAAAGTCGATCGACCCTATCCCTGTGCGAGCCACGCGCTCTCTACGGTAATCTGCATGGGGCCAGCAGGTAGTCAGAGAGTTAGCACCCCCACGGGGTCGCCAACGGGACGGGGTGGGGGGGTGCGGCTCGCGGGGCGGGGCGGGGGGGGCTCCCCGCGCTCCGCCCCGCCCGCAGCCCCACCCGCCACAGGCGGCGTACGAGTATGACAAACCACGTACTACTCTATTATAGAGGTATTCAAAATGAGCGTTTAATCTTCACGTTTATGTTTACACGCTCTTTATATTTCCGTCCAGTGGCACTGCTGTAGCTATACGCCGTAGACCCGGACAACGTTAACCTCGTCAACGTGTTAAGAGCTAAACAAGACAGCAGCATATGTATGCGTCCCACGGAGCAACAGTATGCAACAGACAATATCACTGCAGTTGTTGTCGTTCTTGTTGTCGTCGTTGTCGTTGTCGTTGTTGTTGTTGCTGTTGTTGCTGTTGTTGTTGCTGTTGTTGCTGTTGTTGCTGTTGTTGTTATTGTTGTTGCTGTTGTTGTATTGTTGTTGTTGTTGTTGGTGTTGGTGTTGTTGTTGGTGTTGGTGTTGGTGCTGCCACTGCTGCTGTTGCTGCTGCTACTACTGCTGTTGCGGTCGTTATGCTTTGTTGTCGGGGCCCGGAGAACCCTCAGGACAGATCCCTGTCTTCAAGCTTTGACTTATACCCCAAGGTCTTCACGCACGTGGTCTGGTCACCTCTCGATCTCAAGCAGGCTATATATATACTCATACGTACATAGCTTTCCCCGGCGACTGCGGTTCCGGTCTTTTGGGGGCTTCTTTTTTCCTCGAT
Source organism: Nereocystis luetkeana (assembly GCA_031213475.1). Taxonomy (NCBI): domain Eukaryota; class Phaeophyceae; order Laminariales; family Laminariaceae; genus Nereocystis; species Nereocystis luetkeana. The sequence goes on along the minus strand of JARUPZ010000011.1, from coordinate 9,103,629 downwards.
ATATCAGTTTAAACCTGGGGGGGGGGCTTCCAGTCCAGTTTTGTCAAACCCATTTGACGATACTGTTGTCCTGCTTGCCGACAGACACCAGTAAATTAACCATTTGCTTAAACACGGAAAAAAAGCCGCCTGGTCACATCGTGTCTCTCCAGCCTGTGGCAGCGCGCGCCTCGCCCTTCTCAAGGGGCTCGCATCTTCCCGCGCACTTACAGCAACGTTGCGGATGGGACGAGAGGTCTACCCGCAATGGTCGCGGCACCAGTACAACACTGCATATCTTTGCTTCGGCGTGGCTGGTTTGAACCATGAATACATACCATGACGTTGGTATAATGTCCCCGGTGGCTTGGTAGGTGGTCCGCGTGCCTATCAAGATCAGTTTCGTGGGTTCGAGTACCGAGTGCATGCTCGTAGGGACTTTTTCTTGCACAAAAAAATGATAAGCGGAAAGCGCGAGAGCGTGAGTTAACTACCTTCGATGAAAATCGACGAGCAGTGGGCACGCTGAACCCTATGCGCGACAATAAAAATAAAGGCACGTACCGGGGAGGGAAAGGGACGACACCTATGACCACGGCTTGTCCAGAAGATCGCCGAGGGTAAACCTCCTACGAGTTGGGCTGGAAAGTAAAAGTGATGATTAAAAAAAAAAAAAATGTACTCACCCGTACAGTTGCTGCCCAAGTGCTCCGGGGAACTCGACCTTCCTCTCACGCTCTCCACCGTGCCTCCGACCGCCAGCGTGAAGAGCATCGCGAGACGACCCCCCACACGACGCAGCAGCATTGCTCGTGTTACCGGTATCCCGTATCTTGCAAGATCGTGGTATGGATATCTCACCCTGGCAACGTGAAATTAGGTCCAACGGAATTTACAGAACGGGGAGGGATGCCTTGCGGAAGCCTTGTTTCTCGTGCCGCTCGGTAACCAGCGCCCAGCCCGACCACAACTCTCGGGATGAGCGATGAGCGTTACTGTCTGCTGCCCGATCTCCTATGAGACCTTTGCCCGGTGTGAGCATCTTCAGATCCAGTCCAAATCCAACTGGCTTCAGGCTTGAGCGCACAACGCACAACGGTTTCGTTTTCAAATTATTGGGTTTCATAATATTTCAGTAGCGTTTACCAAGCGGGAACGGAGCAAAACCATCGCGCGCAAACAGAGCCGAAGGCGCCCGGCAAACCGTGGACACTAGAGGACAAGCCGTTGACACCAGGCCAGCAGGACACACTCACCGCTGTGCTGTACATATCAGCAGAAGCAGCGGCGGCAGTGTTGGAGATGAACAGCAGTCTGAAATCGATCCTCAGCAGCAGCGCGAAGACCCATTCCAGTGTTGGAAAGCGCCCAGCTCCTGTGAAGCAGGAGCCCCAGGGCGACGATTTGTTCCAAGCTCTCGCCAAAACTCTCACCGCCTTGCACCAGCAGCTGAGCGCCGAACCTCCACATGTCCGCTCCATCGTCGAAATCGAGGTACGCGTGGGGCTTATCTCCCTATCTGACCGGCTAGAGAGAGCCACGCCCGGCATACCAGGGTCGGGAGCAGTCCAAATCGAGCCCGATATGATGAGGCGACGAGGCTTGAGATTCGTATCGGGCGTGAGCCCCCCAGTTTTTGGCACGGTCAAGCAAGAAATAGGCCGTAGGTACGGGACAACAGAGCGAGCCACCAAGGAGGTGGTGTACGTCTACGACTCGGGGCGCATGCGAGACCTGCGAGTAATATTTGACGGGGTCAACCCGCCCCGCTGCGAACGGAAGGAGACAAAGCAGCAGGTGAACTTCCAGCTGCCGGCGGCGCCCTACGACCTGCGGGTCCAGGCGTCCCTCGAGCAGGCGAGGGAGCCCATGCAGGGCGCCGACCCGCCGGAGGGCTGGTCGGGGAGGAGGACCAAGCGGAGGGTCTCCTGGAAGTCTCCTTCCAACGTCCCGGAGGGCGCCGCCTGGCTGTGGCAAGCGGACCTGACCCTCGTCGAGGAGATCTCCCCGAACAGGGGTTTGCTGGAGACCTGGGAGGTGGAACTCGAGCTCCTGCCGCGAGCGAGAGACCGCTGGCTCTCGCTCTCCGTCCCGGAAGAGGTGATCGCGATGACGTCGCAGGTGGCCACCCACCTGCTCCACCTGTTGGAGCCGATCAACCCGATAGAGCCGATGTCGGCGATCGCCAACCCCACCCCGGAGCTGCATGAGGACATCAAGACGGCCGTGCTGTCCGCGTGCGCCCAGCTCAAGAGGCCCGGGAAAGGGTCGCCGTTTCCCGGGGCGCAGCCTGTCAACATGTGCAAGCGAAACGTCCCCGACGTTCAGCGTGCGTCGTACTACATCGCCGAGAAGACGGACGGGGTGCGATACCTCATGCTGGCGCTGCCGGGCCCATCGGGCAACACATGCGTCCTCGTCGACAGGTCGATGAACGTGTTCCGGGTAGCCGGCGGCGCGTTCCTGGCGGAGGTGTTAGGGGTGGGTACCATCCTAGACGGAGAGCTGGTCCACAACCGGACTATGATGAAGGCGATTTTTGTGGCGTTCGACATCCTGCGGCATGGCGAGCGCAACGTGATGCCGCTGGGCTTTCTGGAGCGCCTTACCGCGCTCCGGGAGGGCGTGATGGCGTCCTACTTCGACCAGATGCGGACCGCGGGCGCCGCCCAGGAGGGCCACCTCATGCTGGTCATGAAGTCCTTCTACCCCCGCAAGAAAATCATGGACCTCTTCCGACACGTGAGCGTGGAGGGCCGACACCGCATCTTTAAAGACGAGGGTCGGACACTGCACCACAAGACGGACGGCATTATCTTTCAGCCGAACGCGCCGTACACGGTGGGGACCGATACGGCGCTGCTGAAGTGGAAGTGGGCGGACCTAGCCTCGGTAGACCTTCGGGTGTACTCGGCGCCGGATGGCGGGGGAGGGGGGGGGGGGGGGGGGCGCGATGGGGCGGGGGTGCAACGTGAAGCTATGCTCGGAGGCCGGGAACCAGGGGGAAGAGGTAGACCTTTCTAAGAGCGTCCACCTGTCCGCCCACGACCGGGCTCGGCTCGTGGCGGACATGGAGTGCAATCGCTCGGTGATAGCGGAGGTGGCGCTCGACCCGGGCTCCGGGCTGTGGGTGTACATGGGACTCCGGCCGGACAAGGACAGGCCGAACTTCATCACGACCGTTATCTCGACCATGGTGGAGGTGGCGGAGGGGCTCTCGGAGGAGGAGCTCAAGTACCGGATGCTGGTGGACTCTCCGTCGTCCGACGACTGGATCAGGCAGGAAACGGCGATGCGCAAGCGCGCGGTGCAGTGGCAGTACAAAAAAAAATCGTCGCAGACGACGTCGACGGCGACGACGCCAACGACGCCGCCACCGCCACCCCCACCGCGACCGTAGCAGCAGCAGCAGCAGCAGCAGCCGCAGCAGCAGCAGCCGCAGTAGCCGGAGCAGCAGCCGCAGTAGCCGGAGCAGCAGCAGCAGCAGCAGCAGCAGCCTTCAGGGCGTGAACGGCTTAGAAGGCGTTTTTTTGCGGAGGGCGGCGGCTTCGACGGTGTTTTTTTGGGGGGTGGGCGGCTTCGATGGCGTTTTTTTAGGGGGGAGAGGGGGACGGCGTGGCGGTCCCGGACGTGTAGAGGAGAGTAATAGGGGGGGTCATGGGTCGATGGGAAGTGCGCTGGTTTGATGGCTGCTTAGCGGTGAGGGAGGGTGTGTGTGTGAGCTGTGCGTGTACTTTTATTTCTTGTAAACACGGCCGCTGTGCTTGCTGTGGTTGTTTTGATTTTGTTTGTGATCAGCTGTGTTTGGTCACCGCCGGGTGGATGAAAAGCCTTGCCGTTTGGCGAGACGACGGGAAATAAATGTATCCACTCCAGTAAATGTGAATGTCGTCCCCGGTGTGTACGTGATACGTACTTGCGCTGGTTGTACTGTGTCGGAGGTATGTATTGCCCCAAACGAGCGTCTGCCTCGCGGGTGGGTGCATCATGAAACCCGTTCTGCGCAACCGTTTCGTGCGACGCTTCTTCACGGCGGCAGGATCGCCGTGGTTGGCCTCAACCTGCGTCCTCGTCTTGCGTTCTGGATGTTTCATTTGACTCTCGAGAACCAGTATCTGCTGGCTGCGTCGCTGCTGATGTCGCAGCTGTATGCGAATTGCAATCTTTATGTATAGAAGTATGTAATGTATTTTTGCGTTGTTCAATTGTTGTTCAGTTGACCTTCGAGAACCTTTCTCTGCTTGCGCCACTGCTGCTGTTTTACAGGGTAGCGTACGAATGGCAAGCTATATGTTACGTTTTCAGCTGCAGCACATTGCCCTATTTTGTGAGGCATCAAGCTGTCGGTCCCACTGCTGTATTTTTTCATGTGCTTTTGATTTTTTATTTTGACTCGGCGGCTCCCGGCCGGCTTCGTCGGTCGGTCTCATTTTGTACTGCAAGTAGGGGAGAGGTGTCTGTACCTCCTTCGAGCTATGCGCGCGTGGATTGGTCGTCCATAGAGAAAATACACCAGCCAGAGCCGCCTTCGTCGGTAGGCTTCGTCGGTCGTACCGTCGGTCAGTGTCACTTTGGATCGCAAGTATGGGGAAAAGGTCTGTACCTGCCACCCTCAAGCTGTTCGCGCGTTGGTTAGTCGTCCTTAGCCGTAACTATGGGAAGAAGACTGCCTGTGGCTCTTTGAAGCTTTAAATTCGCTCTCCCCGTGTCCCTGGTCGTCCATCCCCTCACCACAAATAATAGGAAACAGCACCACGCGAGACTCGTGGTTTTCACTGTGACGACACCTGGTACTTTTTTTTTTGCAATATACTCGCTCGTGCGTATAATGATGTTCTAAAATCACTTTATGAGAACCGCACCCATTTTTTGGGGGACGAACGACTCGGAATTAGTGTGAGGTCATTTTTGCAGTGGTTATGAAGGGTCGAGCGATCCCCAGGTTTTGCTGGTAACACGAGCGTACCGATGCTAGAGCCACCGCCTCCGAAAAAAATGAAATTGCCACTCTCTTTTTGCGAAACGCCCGACGTACGTATCCGGGCGAGATTTTTTTTCAATTATTTCGCTGCAAGAAATGATTCCACACTAAGTCCACAAGTGAAGTCAACGTAGGTACAATTCTAAAGGGGCTACTGTGAGAGAGGCAACACAGTCTGTGTGGCGGGTCGAAATGTAGCATGCGGACAGGTATTCACGCCGCTTTTTTACAGTTCGAGGTGAGCATCCGCGCTGCCCGCGCCATACAGCACTCCGGGAGACCCCGCTCGCTGCTGTACGCAAGGTAAACTTTGTGTTTCTTGCTATATACCTTCCAGGGTATGGGTGTGGTCGATGGTTGGTTGTCTCGCGCGGCTTAAAAACGCCAAAAACATGACGTACCAGGTACAAAAAGCGCAGGCATAGGCATTTCACGCAGCTTGCAGATAGGAGGATCGACGAGATCCCCGATCTCACTCTCTCACTGCTTGCTGCGGTTTAGTCAAATAGAAAGCACAGTAAGATGCCCAGACGAGGATATATATACGCAAATCCGGAATCGGGATGTTTTAGTTGAACGAAGCGTACGAAAGTCCTGACCAATGTTGGCGACATGGCGACAACCCCACCTCTCGACCCTTCTTGAAAAAAAATAACAGCAGGCATTGCGCATCGAAAATGCTGAGAGACCCTGGTTTGACCCCGTGATTGACCGCCCCTACGCTAAAACTAGTATACTATTGCGTACACAAATATGCTACCTGGTACTGATTAGGAGACCGCGGTTTGACTGACCGCTCCTGACTGACCCCCCCCCCTGCACTAAAATTAGTATATCATTCAAGGTGCTAGGAGACCGCGGTTTGACTGACTGCTCTTGACTGACCGCCGCCCTACACTAAAACTATAATACTAGGGTGCTAAGGCCAAAAATCTCCTTGACGCGCCCAAATAGGACCAGTCTCCATACCAGTACAAAATAGCATCTCTGTTGCTCCAGTAAACTAAGTATAAGTAGCACAGTTATTGCCCTTTGCGTGTATCTCCCCCCTGCAATGAACTTAAAGCTCTAACAGTTCTTCAGTAGGTTCTTGGCCGCCGATGCTCCCTCTCTCGCGTCCTCCCGTCTCCCCTCCGGGAAGCCTTAAAAACGCCTCGCTCAGTGCGGACAACCGGTCGGGGAAGCGCTCGTTTTCGGACATCAGGGTTTCGTACATGGACTGACGTTCTCGTGTCCCCTTGGGCCAGGCCGACGCCTCGCTCAGACGACGAATCTCGTCCCAAGCGGCGACCGTAGCGTCATTGGAAGGGGTGAAGCTGATGGGGGTGTCGGGTGGGAGGGCCGAGAGCGCCCGCCCGGCGACGTCGGTGACGAGCAGCGTCGGGAAGGAGATGTTGGCCCCGCGCCATCTGCGCCAAAATACAGCGGCGGAAGGCGTTTTCTTTCAGATGTTGGAGGCGGGGATATCAGCGTGTGAGAGGCCCATTGTAACCCCTGTATAAGAGTCTACGAATGGGTTTTTCGCCTGTGCTAAACCTCAAACTACTGTACTACGGAAAATTGAGCCCTTTTCTTGGGAGAAAATTCTTGGAAGATTTTTTTTGACGCCCCTTTTTTCTACCCCTTTTGCGACACACAGCGCCGACCGCAAACATGACCCACGAAAAAGTTCCAAGAACCGGCAGGGCGTTTGCTTCGACAGTGCCGCCACGAGGAGGGAGGGGTATAGCTGAGACCTTGAAAAGTCGTTTGCGCATACCGTGGGTTGAGCGATAGGATAACCCTGTTCCAATAACCTGGTATTTAATAGTCTATACCTCAATCCCTTTAGAACTGCAGTCCCGTTTTGGGGATACAAACCACTCAAATTCCAAGTGTTTTGCCCCCAAAACGGGACTGCAGTCCTAAAAGGGTTAACTAACATGTATCGCCTGGCAGCATTATACGCCCAACACTACTATTGAAGACGACACCTACCTGCGTGCGGCAGGCAGTGCGTAGTAGTCAGTACGTAGCCATCCGCCAACAGTCGCTGCTGGCAACACAGCAGTAGTAGTCATCTGGTACATGTGGCTACTGTATAGTAGTATAGCTTCACTTGTCGTCGGTGTGTGGGTTCATCATCGCCTGAACCATCGACAGCGCATTGATATATCCTGGAATACGGTACGGGCCTGCCAACGAGAAACCCCCACGTACGGCAATACTCTGGGCAAACCTTACAACCCCTTTCGAGTCCCCCCGAGATACGAGACCAAGTTAGTGATAACTTCGGTATCACCAACCGCCTGCGAGCAGCGTGAGCGCCCAGCAGTACTGGTAGGATCATGTTGCCCCCCGTTCCGTACGACTTATTGCATTGTAACTCGGACACCATGTTGTAGAATACCGTCCCCCAATCACCTGCCGTGGCCGTTGCCGTGCCATCGTCACCTTTATATCGTCATGTTTTCACCTCTGAAATCCCAAGAGGGTTGAATTAAAACTTACTGCGAGTTTAGCACTGTAGAAGTCCCGTTTTGGGGGCAAGCTACTTGGAATCTGACGGGTTTGTCCCCAAAATGAGACTACGTACGGTACTCAACGGGTTGAAGAACCTTGGACATAGACTACAGCATACCACTCTGTCCCCAAATATAGAGGTCGTTTGTATAGTAATACTCAAACAAAACGGTGGTGTTATTTAGGGACAAGAGTGGTGGACGGGTGCTGCGACAGGGGGATGCGTAATCACCCACCACTTTTTCTTTCTGGGGAGCTGTTCGCTCACGTGAGCAGCAGGGCTATAATGCCCGATTATCTGATCAAAAACTGACTCTTGAGAAGATATCATACACAATAATAGGCGGCTTAACCTGACGAACAATCAACCTCCTGGCCTACAGTACAGTGTTATTATATGGATTTCACCTTGGGCTGGGTAATCGATCGATCTCTTACACCTATTGCTCAGTAGGTCAAACCTCATTTCGACGTCGTCGAGGACACGGGTTCGAATCTCATTTCGAACGTTTCTTTGAATAGAAACGCTCGCGCGTGCGTTCCAATAAACATGTCTCCCTGGCTCTCCGATTGTTTAAACGAAGCGGGTAGGTCAGCATGCGGCAGTACCTGGTATACGGTACCGACGCCCCGAATATCTCGCTGTTCAGACGGGGGGAGAGTATTAATAAGGATTACCCTTGGCTGGATAATCGATCGATTGTATTACTCCTACAGCTCAGTCGGTAACACGTTCACAACAGTACGCGCTGTGTAACGAAAAATAGTGTGCCACACAAAATGGGATATGTACTATATCATATATATCGGGTAAATCCTCAGTTGAAGAGCTCCGTCAGTCAGAAAAGATTGCCTCATGAGGCAAAAAAGAACAAGTGTTGCCCCCTACCGCACCACGCGTCCGTGGGCTACATACTATAGACTGCTATGCAGGGTTTAGTGTCGCGCTCGTCTCTGAGCACGATACGATAGCTTTCCTGAACTTGTTGTTGTCGTCTTCCCGATAAAAGCGAGCCCAGCGTAAATTTTAGGGGTGTATCGTACCAGGTTTCAGATACGGGTAACAGGTTATGTCTTTATTCGCGGGCCACACGCCAATAGACACCACCGCACGACCCGTACACGTACAGCACGTGCTCTCGCCCCGGGACGAGGATGTCAACGCTCAAAACTTGCCCTCAAGGGAAATTGCAGACAATTTTTACTGATCGTGCCTCACGATAGGCAGTACGTGGGTCGAATCGATAGGAAAGTCGCAGAGGAGGCGTTCGAAGATAGAGGTTCGCCCTGAATTTTCTGAGGCTCCCAACTTGAGGAGCTCCATACCTCACCCGAACACTGACTTCGGCGAAAACCAAATTGTATCCCAATGAATAAATCCCATGGCCCAAGTATACAAAAAAGTCATTTTTCGAAACAAGTTATTGGCACTATTCCGACGATTTTGGGTTAAGGAGCCCCGTCATTCAGAGAACATTCTAGCGGAAATGTGCTACCGCTATCGTAGAACGCGTGTGAGGTGCGACTATTAGTAGTCCACACTCAGCAATCACGCCTACACCACCCGTACCTTGGATGGGCGCCCATGTGAAAAAGCGATGTCTCGTTGTTGACGATGATGAGGGCGGCGGCGGCGGTGGCCTCCCCCGGACCGCCCCGCACGGCCTCCGCCTTGTCTATGAAGCTGCACTTCCCGCGCGCGGCGAGAAGAGCCTTGCCGCTAGCCTCCCCGTCAGGCGGCGTGCACGCGTCTGTAATACCTTGAGAAGCGTCACGTTCGAGGTTGTTGTTGTTGTTGTTGCCTGCCACATTACCTCATCATGGCCATAGTCTACTGCAAAGTCCGTGTTGACTATTAATAGAGAGGCTTCAACAACTCCGGAGTGAGAAACAGTACCTCTCAGGGTGTGGAAATATGCTGGCACAACTAAATATCGGTGACGCCGTCTTCCGGTGCTATATACACTGGAGTGAATTGTGAATATTAACCCTGTCAGGACGTAGTAACTATTGGCACGGCAGTATTACGGGAAATATTACACTATTATACCTACTGCCGTAGCGTGACCATGTCCAAATATGGTGTGCAAACACAGGGGGATGCCTGTTTTTTTGGACGATCGTCTGCAGTTCCTATTTTTGGTCGGTGAAAACCCGACATGCTCCATCCCGGCATTGTAGGGATGCGAGGGTCTATAGTCATACGACGACGGCCATGCATGAGATCGAGTACATCTCTCCTATCGAGTGCACCCCCTCCCCCCCCCAGCGATATTACGAGTACCATTATTTTTACCGTGCCACTTCACACGGTAAAGAGCGTCGAGCTTCGCGCAGGGGCGATCGTTTTTCAGCGCTCGCTTTCTCGACATTTCCCTTAACGGTAAGGCTGCTTATAGTGAAAGGCGAACATTCTATTTTCGGATGGCTGCTCTCGACCAAAATGTTTCCGAAAAAAAAAAACACCTTAATGTTGTTCGGTTTTGGCAACGTTACCCTTCCCGTTCTGGAAACTTCGAGCGCTGAAAAAACGATCGCACCCCTGCGTGAACGCAAACGCGCTTTACGGCAATGATCTCACTCTAAACTTAAGTACCTTGTCCCCGAAACGAGGGTGCCGTTGCAAAGAGGTTACCGTACGCTCGACAGGGGGACTAAAGCGGTTTAACGCTGCACATGTGGTCCCGGCCAGTGGGTGGTGAAGACCTGGAAACACCTGTAATTCTTACGTTTTGTTTTTGGTAAATGGGTGCATCTTACAAAAACCTCGCTATGCATAGAGGAAGAAAGCGCCACCGTTGTTCACACAAAGCGCCTCAGGACGGATACATAAGGTGGCGTTTTTTGTAGGGTGCGCTGGTTTGGTGGACAAGAGGTCATCACGTTTTTTTGTTTTTTGTTCATGGTGCAGCTCGTCTTGGTACTTCGAAGTACTCCCGCTGTGCGAGTAACACCGACTGTTCGCCAGCCCCCACACATACATGCACGTAACGCTATGTACGCGGTGCCGGCACTACAGTAGATAGTTCGATACCGCAGGATGCGCAACACGGTTCAATACCAAAGCCAAGCCCTCCAGAGCTGCAGACTAGCACACATTGGACACGTCACTGATGCCCACTTTATGACCTAGCTCCTTCAGAGGAGACACGTTGTGGATCTCTGTGATCAATAGACAACGTTGCCGGGTGGAAGAGTTGTATGATCCGCGTGATCTAGCACATGATGACTCGTGGGTTGGATCGACGCAGATCTTACACCACGCCTCACAACGGCAGATATATTATCTAATAGATGATCTCGATCGCGGTATTGTCCGGTACGCGCAGGTCAGTTTTTGGAACAGCAGTAGTAGTTGTGTCGGTTTTTCAGCGTCGGTCATCCCAAGAGCACTGATGACCCGACTCATCATGCGTTCGTCGAAAACGAGGCACTTACTCGAGAGGGGCGAGAAACTTAGGGTCAGCTCTCGCGAAGGCACTTTCACGCCGAATTCCGCCAGCAGGTACTCGAACCTTGACCCGTCCGGTACCTCCACGAACCCTCCCTGCATCAGTCAAATTCGGCAACAAAGCAGACAGAGGTTAAGCAGGAGGTATAGGTGCAGAAGGGTATAAACTCCTGCGTGCAAAGATAGGTTTCATCTGTTGTTGTTTTGGTTTCCACCGGCTTTCTTTTTTCGGGGAATATTTACAATGAGTGATCAATGCTGAAGCTCATGATGTTAGTAACACATTGTCGGATGGGCAAACACAATAAATAATAATAGTGATCAGATAGGGTGTGCCTTACTCTCGCTACGCATGGATATATATATACCCTCGTATATATGTGTGTGTCGCGCATCTACGCACAACAGCGGGTTAGCTCTGCTCGTAGCTAGAAGGAGCCGCACGTTGAGGGCTAGGTGCTAGCAGTCAGCGCCGAACACACGACAAGCAACCCAGGAACTCAAAAACTTCGGGTCTACAACCACCCGGTCTGGCGCTATTTCGAAATACTAACTGCGTCTCCATCTCGATGAACTGCTCCTCTCTCACCCGCGCAATGTTTTCGACGAGACTCCGTTCGGATTTGGCCGCGGGGTGGCAGTGCTGGTTCTTGTCGCCGATGCCCGAGCTCTTCTTGCAGTTCATGGGCACCAGCAAACCTTGCTGTGCGGGCTCATCCGTCATGACACGGATCAACGCCTCGCCTTCGGCTTGAGGCACCATACCGCTGAAAATACCTACCAGGTACCGGGTATTGCATGTATCACCGGCACGAGGTAGGGAGTATAAGGGCGAGAGCAGCGAACTCAAAGTATTTTTAGGCGCAGGCTTCCACGCCGATTTTTGTACGTGGAGTGTTAAGATCAAGGTCGGGACACTTGGTACCCCTTGAAAGGTTTGCCTATTAAGCAGGTACTCGTTGGTACTCGCGTGTGTTGTTTGCTTAGAGATAGAAGAAGAGCAGATGCATTATTTTCGTGCACGTGGAGGCTGGGAGCAAGGCTCGTGCTTCGCTGGGAAAACTGCTGGTTTGCCATCTGAGATACGCCTCCAAGTACTACAAATACGATTCCGATAGCTGAACCCAGCTACTTACCGGCCTTTCAGCCTCATTCAAAGCAGTACCATAAGTAACAAAAACATGGAAATAAAAGACAAGGAGCAAGGAAGCATGCGAAAAAACAAGACAAGACTCTCCTTCGGATGAGGGCGCTTAGTCAAAGCACATGCTGTACACTGCATTTTTTCAACCATTTTTCGTTTAGGATTTATTTAGTTTTTTCGAGCACGTTGGCGGGAAAAATGATCAACAACATGCAAGGAGCTGGTGGTCTGCTGATGACGGAGGGGCACGATGCAGATGGCAACCAGATCCGGTCACCCGCGATGAAGCAGCCGGAGAGAGTTGTGCTACATACACTTGGTACTTTTCTAGGTACGCTTGCCTCTGCGTTCGTGGGTCGCTTCGTAGTTGATCAAGTGTCACTACAACTCTGCGAATAAGCAACCACGGCCTATACCAATCGGAAGAAGAACGGTGTACGTATGGTGAACATATCAGGCAGGGCCTACATAGAGTATCGTGGCGAACAGCGATCCTAGCGCCTGCCTTCGCGCGGTTTAAGCATATTGTGAAGCTCGACAAACATGCTATATAGGAGACCGTGGTTTGACCCCTTGGATGACCGTACCTCACACTAAAAGCCAGTATATTAAGGCCAAAATAGACCTTGACGCGTCCCAAAATCACCGGTCTCGGTTTGACCCCCTGACTGATCGTTCTCACTACACTAAGACTATTGCATCGAGAGGCCAAAAAAGAGGCCTTGACGCGTCAAAAAGACCGGTCTCGGTTTGACTTTGACTGACCGCTCCCCCACACAAACAACTAGTACGATACCGCCAAAAGAGGCCTTAACACGCCAAAAATACCGTTTTCGGTAGCGTTGACTGGCCGCTCCCCCACACGAACAACTAGTATAATAACGCCAAACTAAATCTTGACGTTTCCCTAAAATACCGGTCTCGGTTTGTCCCCTTGACTGACCGCTCCCCCATGCTAAGAGTAGTATATTAGGGTCAAAACAGGCCTTGACGCGCTAAAAAAGGCCGGTCTCCGTTTGGCCCCTTGACTGACCGCTCCCCTACACCCAAACCGTAGTAGTAGTAGAATAAAGCCACAAGAGACCTTGGCCCACCCAAGAGGACTGGGCTGTTGACACATTTGCTGCTCGGGCATAGAACTGACGGAACGGAGGTTTAAGGTACGACTATATAGCCAACAGCACGGAAGGGAGGTAGACTTGGTGCAAAGGTTTCCTTTTGTTTCGAGGTTTTCTTCTTTCGGGAAAGTTATGAGTGATACATGTTGAAGATCATGCTGCACATTGTCGGATGGCAAAATAAATAATAAGGTCTTATCCGTTTGGACTCTGATTCGAATACAAAAACGAGCTTAATAATCCCGGCCAGATTGGGAAATATATGGTTGTACTCACTCAAGCCTTTTCCGTCTGGACCCGGCGGGTGCACGATCCCCTCTTCGTTGTTGACGATCAAGAGAGAGCTACCGGACGCCTCTTGCGCGTGCTTGGCCTTTGTGCTGTAGGTGCACGACCCTCGAACAGCGACGACCACTGCCGTTTTGTGGACGGTCACGATCACGTTTGAAAGGATTAGGGTGGTGGGCTCGGCGGAAAAAACAAATGAATGTTTTCCCTACGCTAAGCCCCAGGGAATATTTATTCGAAAATATGGGTGCAGTCCTAGAGGGGTTAGTGGCGGATGTGGGCGCGTTGTGCGTATCCCTCCCTTGCTGTCAGCGATCCCGGTCCTTGTCCAAACTACGGCTTCAATACTTGTGCACCGGAAATCTCTTGCATGCACACAAAGCGGTACCCACCCGCCAAAGTTGCGGGGGCAGTTGCGATGTATATGAGCTACGCTCGTACGTGCAGCAAGTTGAAACTTGAAACTCCCTCACAACGAACTGGACATGTGTGTCCTGGGGATAACTGCTCGGAAGATGTCCAACACGCTAACAGGCATATCTTTACGCCTACTAATGGCGAATACTTTACCTTGTACCTGGTACCAGGTACATACTGTCTTGCGACCACGGACTAGGTTCTGGCGACGATTCAACGTGAGAACAGCGACAACAGTGTAGTACATAAAGTAAGTGCGAGAACAGCAGTAACTATCGCCTCTGAAATATCACAGAGACTGCCGTGAGGGGAACGACGCCAGCAACGGCTCTACAATACTCCCAGTACCTACCTGCAGAGTCAGCGTTGCGCAAGGGCTCGCACGCGTCCAGCGGAGACGCCAACACCAGCGACTGCATGCCCTCAACCGGCGGCCCGCCGAAGTGGGACCTCAAGTACTGGATCGGCGCCGGCCAACCATCGACGTGCAGCCTCCCCCAAGGTCGAGAATCACGCAGTTCTTTTTGCTCGGCGGCGCTTCCGTCGTCCACGAAGTCACGCACCTCGAAGTTGAGGTCGGAGAGGACTTCCGGCAGGAGCTTCATCTCGCCGCCCCCGACGTCGAAGAGGTTGGGAGGGCGGGCGTACTCGGTGCCGTCGTGGATGAACTTGTGTCTCGCGCCGGTGTCTTCTTCCGACGGCCGCACCTGCGAACTCTCCCGCCTGGGTTCTCTCATCTGCACCTTGGCAGTAGCCCGGCCCTGCTGAGAGGAGACCCGCCTGTTATGCGTCGATCGAGGACAAACCAGCCGCGTGCGATTTGTTCATGCATCAACCGAGGGAGGAACGCCATATCCTGGCGATCCGAGGGGCGAACATATATTTCGTGCGTACACTACTTGGGGTATCGCATCTGTTCTTGTTGGCAAGAAGGGGTGGCCTACTACTTGTAGCCTACCCAGTCCGCCGTATGATGCCCATCCCGGTCTGCCCCATCACAAAGCACTTTACATCTGGGTCTGACCTTCGGGTGCAACCGGATAATCGCACCACAGGTATCTACTACTGTACTGCCAATGATACGATACGATCTCCAGCAGAAGTTCGTTGTTTTTGTTTGTGGTCCAGGGGGACCTCACCCGCAGAGTAGCAAGATGGCTGTAACCGCCAGTCTTGCAGCCATCGTGCCGGTATTCTCGACAAGGGTAGGTGCAACGACGACCACGAACGAGAGAGGCCCTTCGGACAATGATACGATTCTACCTGGTACCCAGGAGGGTAGATTTTAGATCTCGAAATGTAGGGGTTTCAACAACATGGTCGGGATTTAGGTTCACGTATCCGGGTTTCACCAAGGAGTTTATTTGAAGCGGTTGGCCTTTGTTGGCCGGGAACCGGGCAACATACCAGTTCTGTGTTCCGGCTCAGCGCTGCAGTCTGCTGGCCCTACGGTGGATTCAAGCGTGGTTGTTAAGCTCAGTACCGCAGACTATCCTTATCATCACTAGTTCTGCTCCACTCCGCCCCCCGTACGTGAGAAGATGCCGAAAGACAACCCAACGAAAGCAGCTTTGACAAGCTCATTCTGGTAAGCTCCCTCGGAAATAGACTCTCTGCCAGGATAGGTTACCAAAACTCTGCGCTTGCTGTTGCCATCCATTTCCAAGAGCTCACAGCAGTTCGGAGAGAGGCTATTGAGAGAGGATCGATGGCTGACGTCCATTGCACGGACAGCTGCGGTGCACTGGATGCGATCATGGCTCGCTCGCAAACGACATGGTGCATGGAGAGGCTGGATTCTCCAGCTGGACAGATGTGTCAATTTCAATTTCAATTCCAATCACATGCGCAGCTTGCTCGCTTTTGCTGGGAACGTACATTACAACAGACTGTAGGACGAGTACGAGGTACGTGGTACGATATACCAGGTATACCCTGGAAGACCTGGTACGACTTGGTAACCAGTACAAGCAGTGCGTACGTAAAGCAGTAGTAGGAGTATGATCCACCAGTACTGCTCTTGTAGTACCTTGTGTGCACTTAGGCCATTATCTAATGAGAGATGACCGATAGCTGTTGCCCATTGCACGGATATCTGTCGTGCGTTGGATGCGACCGTGACTCACCCATGAAGGACATGGTGCATGGAGAGACTCGATTATGGTGGATAGATTTGTCAATGCTCCATGCGTTGCCGTCTGTTGCATCACGGTATTGAGAGACGATATGTATACCTGGTATACTCGCACAGACAGTAGTAGAAGTCTTTTCTTGCGGTCTAAAGTCTCAAGCAGATGTCGGACTCGTTTGAGCGAGGGGTGGGGGTGCACTCGATATCATGCATACCCGTCGAATATGACCGTAAGACCCTCGCATTCTTACAATTTTTTTTTTTTTTTTTTTTTTCATCCCATTCATTATCTTCGCACATCTTCTTCTCCCTCTCCTTCCAACTCGTAACTCAGATCCGGGGTCACATAGCAGGCTCTTCTCCCCCCTTCCCGCTACGGTACGTGCCTTCATTTTTTATCGCGAGAAGATTTCAGCCTTTTCTTCCCTCGTCGACTCGCATCGAATTGTGCCTACCCACGCTGCAAGGCGCTCTCAACAATTGAATCCCTTTTTTTTATTTTTGCAAATAAAGTCAAAGTCCGACCCTCCTGGGGCTCGAACCCAGGACTCAAACAAGTAGAATTCGAGGTTAACCACTTGAACCACCGGGGCGACCGGCAGGTGGGGGGGGGGGAAGGAAAACTCGTACCCTGGTATAAGACGTATTCGTAGGTGGAAATTCTTCCGGGTGGTACGGATCTCTCCGACCTGATCCCACCCGGATCTGATCCAATTTAGTACCAGCTCCCCTGCTCCCTGCTCCCGGCCTCATGTTGCAGAAATGAAATTATTACTGGCTGCAGGAGTTGCCGGAGGCCCCCGGACCACCCTGATCCCATCCAAAGGCACAGCGGTCTTGTTTGTGTTCTTCACATTACACCGCTGTTTCTACCCGTCGACATCCAGCACACCCAGGAGTGTCCGCGCTGATTCTTCAATCCTAGAGAGATACAAGCTCTGCGGTCACAAAACTACGACACAGAAGATACTGCACTTTTTTTCATTTTTTTTTTTTTTTTCATAACTTTCACTTTCCAGCCTAACTCGTAGGAGGTTTTACCCTCGACGACCTTCTGGACAAGCCGTGGTCACAGGTGTCTACCCTTCTCCCCCCCGGCACGTGCCTTTATTTTTAGTCGCGCATAGGGTTCAGCATTCCCACTGCCCGTCGATTTTCATCGAATGTAGCTAACTCACGCTCTCGCGCTTTCCGCCAATCAATTTCTTTAATGCAAGAAAAAGCCCTTACGAGCATGCACTCGGTGGGACTTGAACCCCCGAAATTGATCATGATAGGCACGCGGACCACCTACCAAGCCACCGGGGACGCCAGCACTGCGGTCACATAATTACCACACAGAGATACTACACTACATTGTTCGTGCAGTAAGCAGAGTAGACACCGCCAATTCCACGTCATCGTGCTGGATGTAATACGACAGGCACGAGATAAGCACTCTGCTTCTGTAGCATTGATTGAAAAAGGGAAAAATCGAAAGAAAACAAAGACAATCATGCATAGCGAAAAACAAAACAACACGAAACAAAGAGTGCCGTGCCCCCCCCCGAAGGAGATCTGGCAGACAAGACAAAACAAACACAACAAACAATACCATGACATGACACGTAAACAGAGTAAGAGCAAGAAAGGACAGGCAAATCGAAACACAACTAAAGCACACTCCAGGCAGCGGCAGCTGTTTGTGGTACGAGTAGCATAGACGAGTTGTATGCACCTACTACTATTAATAATAGTCGCCTGGTATATACCTTGTTACCCTGTCTGCCGTCTCCTTCCTGCTTTCGTCAACCGCGGTTTCCATATATACGACCGTTGCCCCCCCCCCCCTCCCCCCCCGCTTGAACGCCACCCATACAGCGGATGCTTTTCGCTTCCTACTCAATAACGCCTCATCTTCGTCGCCAAATACGAACGGTACAGAACGAAAGATGAGAAAGAACAAATAATACATAAAATAATACCTGGTACTTCGAAGTAAGTACGTATCTAAAACAAATGAAGTAAACTCGAAAATATACGGAAAGATAGAAAGCGAAGGCAAGGAGCGACCACAACGACGAAACGAATTGCTACGATCGCCTGTAGTGTCGCTGTCGGGCTCCCCTGGGGAGAGCTGCGACGAAAAAATCAACAAAGTGAACAACGGAAGGTTATCAAAACCCGCAGCCACGAAAAAAAAGCAAAAACAAAACCTACGAATTCGCAGGCTCGGTGTACTGGAGTCGAACGCTGGTTGGTATGACAAAATCGTACACTGTCGGCCAGACCACGGAGCTGAACCCAGGTTCGTACTCGTTCCCCCCCACCCCCCCCCACAGATCTTCCATTGCCGATTCACATTCAATGCTCGCCGTCTTTTGAGCGGAAGCAACTCGCTTGGGACTTGGAAGGAACTGGAACTGTTCCCACGTTTAAAAATATTTGTCCGGTCATGTTCCGTGCCCACATGCAAACGACTAGCGCTACGAGTATTACATAGTAGGGCAGGGCACGGCAGTGCAGGCTAGCAGCCGGCTGTCGCTGTGTTGCTCTTTGTTATGCTCTCACTTCGTATGATCTGATATTTATATTCTATGACACTCGTATCCCTAGTAAGAGTTTACGCTCAACCCCTTTAGAACCGCAGTCCCGTTTTGAGGACAAACTACTCGAAATTTTGAGTGGTTTGTCCCCAAAACGGGACTGCGTTTCTGAAAGGGTTTAGCTTTTCCTCGCGGCTTAATCCCAAACCACTCAAGCTTCTCTACACCGATTACTGAAGACGGTTCTTGACCCCGATAATCGCGACGCCTTGACCTCAATTATCGCGATTATTGACTCCGATTATCGCGTTGCCTTGACCCCAATTTTCGCCATTCGTGACCCCAATTTTCGCCATTCGTGACCCCGATTGTCGCGATTCTTGCGATTCTTAAAAGACTCTATCGCACTTCTTGACCCGGATTGTTGAAGACGATTTTGTAGTACCCCGGCAAGGTTCTGGGTCGACAGAATATCCCACCGACTTCCCACTCTATCCCACGGTGTCCTGAACGACTCCCCACGGTATCCCACGTTGCCATGACATTTCACTGTATCCCACCGACCTTATTTCTCGCACTGCTGTATATACACGTAGTCGTATATACAGTAATAATACCCCTCCCTTCTCCTCTCGATCTCTCGCGTTTATAAACGCCAGACTAGTGGGAAACCAGCCTGCGGCCCCTACCGCCCTCGAATTATTCTACTAATGGTATATAGTTGTGTACACATGCATATCGCACGATACCGCAGGTTTCATGAAGACGTAACCGAGGACCTCAAGCTGCGGTCCAGGCTCAACAAAATCATGTTCAACGAGTCGTCTGACTTTCAGCACGTGCAGGTGAGGGCAACACGTACCGTATAACACTATCACACTAGGGTGATACGATAACACACCCTCTCGGACTATTTTCAAAGCTGAGTTTCTCAACAACGGGGAGGGAGGGCGTACTGAATACGACGAGCGATGCTAGATGCAACCTTCTCGACGAAATATTTCCAAAAGCCACCGTTTTTCGTCGTGTGTGCCCCCCCCCATGTTTTGGAGGAAGCCGGGTCTGAAATTCGTCCCAGGGTATGTTTTCTCTTGTGACCCTAGTGTGATAGTGTTGTGCAAGTACGGTAATCGACCGCTTTTACTTGTATACCAGGTATGCATATGTAGTACTACCAAACGCATCCCACTCTACGTACGTACGTAGCTGCAACTAGTTTGGGCACAAAAAGTGGTTGCAGCTCTAAATTGGATTATAACCCTGTTGGGACTGCAGTCCCGTTTTAGAGACAACTTCCCTATAATTTGACTGGTGTGTCCCCAAACCGGGACTGCACTCCTAAAAGGGTGTAGGAGAAAATATCATTAAACGCACCTGGTATTAGTTATATGGACCCCTTTCGAGCTGGATGAATGAAGCCAGGGATCCTACGTACCTGGTATAATAGGACATATAATACGAAGCCGGAGGTTCTACGCGTACCATAAATAAGAAAATCTGAAGCCGTTCTTTTTGCAGGCATTCCCCCAGATAGCGCACGCACTCCAACTCCAACACCAACACCAACACCGATGGTGTCGGCATTGCCGCAATTCACGGTGATCACTACGAGGCGCTTCAGAGTTACGGAATGTACTGTTTTCTACCTGGTGTTGTGTTATTTTTTTTTTTCCCCCTGAAGCATTCTGCCACTCCAAAGTTTTCGGAGCCCTGTCATGTGTGACAGCGGACTAGATTTTTTTCGGTGATGGGGTTAAGGTGAAGAACAGGAACGCCTAGAAAACATAATTCCCCGAACGATTTTTCCAAGCTAGTTATCTCGACGGCGGGAAGGGCGCGAAAGCCGAACGATGCATCTACATGGAGAGATCCCGTCAAGCTCTTCACAAAGCCACCTCTCTCGATGGGTGTTGCCCCCCTCCCTTGTTCTACACGTAATCAGGCTCCCTGTTTTGGAGATAGCCGGTTCGAAAAGTCGTCCAAGGGTGACACTCGTAGGGGGGTTTGTTTGTGTTGGGTGTTGTACGCACTCTCGAGTAGAATTTGCTTCGCGGGTGTCGAACAGTCGGTCTTTGTTTTTTTTTGGTTGGAGCACTTGGTGTGACCCAGCAGCCGAGGGCTATCGGTGCGGCCGATGCTGAGATAAGTTGTTTGTTTTTGTCCACTTCCCCCTTCTGAAACCTAGCTAGCCCTGTCAAGTGCGGATGGTGGTGGTGGTGGTTTGTGGTGTTGCTGATGGTTCCTTATCTGTCTTTCGCCTGTCTGCTTGCTCTCCAGGTCGTGGAAACGGAGCCGTTCGGGAAGACCCTTGTCCTCGACGGCAAGACGCAGTCCGCTCAGCTGGACGAGTTCATCTACCACGAGACACTTGTGCACCCCGCGATGCTGGCGCACCCGGACCCTAAGCGGGTAAGCCTCGCCGTCAGAGGCCGCGGCCCCAGCAGCAGCCGCGGCGCGGCACCGGCGATCGACGTGGTTATAGCAATCGCCGCCGGGGGGTTAGCTCCCTTTTTTTTTCTGCAAAATCTATCCCACGCTAATTCCATGTACGTTGTTCCCAAAAAACATGAGTGCCGGTCTAGAACAGGTTATTAGAGCGAGTTGGAGTGTGTTGCTGCTTCGTTGATTGGATGATAGCTGCTGTTTTTGTTCCCTTCTCGAGTCCCGAAAGGGTTGCAGCAGTACCGGTCCGCCTATAGTGCCGGTGTATTTGCGCCAGGCCACAATACCGGCACTATAACGGCGAACCGGCACTAACTACTCCGCACCACTGCCACACTGGTCAATCCCACCTGTGCCAAGCGATTCACAGGCACTATGATATATAACGGGCAGCCGGCACTAAAGAGGGACCACTGCTGCTGTGTGTAACACCGCTCTCGCCGACAACATAATAAGTGCCCGTTTAGTACTCACATCAGAGTCGAGATGGGGACTGCACTGCCGGCGACAAGCAGTGGGTGCGTGCTGGGCTACTTACCCGGCGCTGGGTACCACGAATGGTGTCGCCAGAGGGTATTGTTGACAAGACAGGGTTGGTGTTGCCGAGCCGAGGGCCCCGAAGTATTTTTCTGTGTTGCGTTAGGAGGAATCGCCTGTTGGAACAACGTCCGAGGGTGTCTCGTAGGGTGTCATATTCTGGTTGTTTTAAATGTACGCGCACCCTGCCGGAGGCACAACTCCGGGTTCCTCAGCTGCTACAGCAGTAGGTTTAGTTCCCCTCAAGAAGAAATATCAGCATATGTATCTCCTCCATGAGGTCACACAAAACCCGTTGTACGCGCGATCGAAGCGTCACGCGCAGCTTGAAAACATGAGTTTCGACGTAATCCTCGATTCCACAGCTCTGACGTATACCAGGTATAGAGCTTATGTTTAAATATACTCGAGAAGTACCAGGGTATCTACCCGGTATTCTACAAACAGAATTGGTGCCCGGGTATCCCATGGCGAGTTTTGGTACCCGGGTACCCCATAACCAGGTTTTATATCCGGGTACCCCATATCAAGGTTTGTAACCCGGGTACAGTACCCCATGACCCAAGTTTTGTAACCCGGGTACAATACCCCATAACCAGGTTAGTCCCCGGGTACTCCACATCCAGGTTTTGGTTCCCGGGTACCTCATAACGGGGTCGGGGTACCCGGGTATCCCTTAACCAGGTTTGGTAGCCGGGTACCTCATACCCAGGCCTGGGACCCGGGTACTCATCCTCAGGTTTGGTACCCGGGTACCCCATACCCAGGTTTGGTACCCGGGTACTCCCTAACCAAGTTAGGTACCCGGGTACCCCAGAGTACGCACTCCAGCTGACCACACCCTTGGAATGCTCGGGTAGCCGCTATTTTTTCGAAGACGAACGCAGGCTTCAAGCGTTCGGCTCTAAAAGCCGGCAGCTTCGGTTGCGTCTTTTTTGGAGGGGGGATCGTAATGTATTTGGATGTAGGGGTGAATTGACGTACGAGCGTTGTTGTTTGTCGTTTGCTCTTGGCCGGGAAATCTATTTTACTTGCAGGTTTACATCGGAGGAGGGGGAGAGCTGGCGACGGCGCGAGAGATCCTCCGGCACAAGTCGGTCGAGAAATGCGTCATGGTCGACTTAGACAAGGTAAAAAAATATTTTTGTCCGGCGTCTTTGAATGCTGAACGTTTCCGTTCGGTACGTTTCTGTTCGGTGTATCTTGCCTTGCGTCCCTCTTCTGCGAAATCAAGCAATTACACCCCCCCCCCCCCCCCCCCCCCCCCCCGCGCGCTCCCAGCTGATCCCTGTTTCGCGAAATTAATCAATTGCAACCATTTTTTATTTTTTGTTCGAATCAGACAGAAGTGTGGACAGGTATCGGAGCTAGACCTAATTTTGTGCTCTGTGTCGGCAGGTATCAGAGCTACCAGGGAGGCCTTTTCTTGTGCTCCGTGTGCTGTTGACGTTGTCGTTGACGTTGTTTCCACGAGACAGGCTCCGATAATTTTGGAGAGAAGCAATACCTCGGGAGATTCGAGCCTTGAGGCTTTGCAATAGTTTTTGATACGATTCGTGCCGAACGTTCCCCGTTGCTTGATGTTGTCACCCAAGCGTTGAATCTTTTATTTTGATGTTCTTGACGTCAAATTTTGTGTCCTACTGATGCCCTCATTCCGGCAACCGTTTGCTCAACGGTTGGGGGGCTGCGTCATCTTCTGTTCGCCCTCACTCGAGTCTTACCCGAGTAACCCCACGCCCCGCCCCCAGCCCTCTACCCCCACCTCACCCCAACCCCCACCCCCACCCTCCTCCTTACCCTCCCGACCCCACCCCCACCTTCGCCCCCCCAACCCCCACCCCCACCCCCCTCCATTTCGGGTTTCCCGTTGTCAAATCGCCACCGAAAACCCCCTTCTCCCCCGCCTCCTCATGGTTGCAGCTGGTAGTGGACACGTCGAGAGACGTGCTGCCAGAGTGGGGGGCGGGAGTCCTCGACGACCCGCGTCTGGAACTGCATTACGAAGACGCCCACGCCTTCCTGCGCGAGAGCGATGACAAGTACGACGTGATTGTCATGGACATCGCCGACCCCATCGAGGCAGGCCCGGGGTACATCCTCTACACGGAGGTGAGGGGACGGGGGCTGCGTGGTGGGGGGTGTTGTTGGGAGGGCGGGGTGACGGGGTTGGGGGATGTATGTCGTGCGCATGACCGTAGTCATATGACCATAGGCCCTCTCATCCCCACCATGCCGGGACAGAGAGCACGTCGGGTTTTCACCGACCAGGCAGGCATTGCTCGCACCAAGCACCGTGAGGTGATGGGCGAGTCGCATGAAGGGTGAGCTGCATCCTACTATTAGTAAGAATCGCTTTAGAGGCGGATTTTCTTGCATTTGGATGACAGCACCCATGAATTGATTTGATATCTGGTGAGAGACAGCAAAGGGTTTATATGTAACTGCCTCTTGGGTGCCTCACCATATACACACTACGTGATACGATCATCCTCCTTGTGCGGAGTAAAGGTTCCCCCGCACAAAAATGATCTAACTTGACCGCCAGCCGTGGTATCCGCCAAAAACAAAAAACGTACACTGGCAGTCTAGCTCACGCAGTGAGAGGCGTGTTTTACAGCGTCGTTGCCCACCGACGCCAACCCAACCTATATATATATATATATTATACACCAGGTATATAATATAGGGGGGGGGGGGAGTGAGAAGAAACGCTTAGTTAGCCGGGGCTGTTGGGAGTAAAAACTGTGCGCGTGCGCGGTGGTTATTTTAACGCGAACGTTTGGTCAGCATCCTCTTGTTTTACTGTAGAGATATCCCGTTGATTGGTGTTTCCCGCGTTATCTGCTTCTTCGATGGCGTCAAACATTGGGCCTGCATCCCCCGTTCCCTCCCGTCTCATCCTCCCCCACCCCCCTTTGCCCCCCGGCCACATCACCCCCCCCCCCCTCCGCCCCCCCTTCTCAGGAGTTCTACAATTTCGCCACAACGAGGCTTACTCCCGGGGGATTGCTGGTGACGCAGTCGGGCGCGGCGGCGGTGCACTTGAAAGACGAGTGCTTCACCGTGATCCACAAGACCCTCAAGACGGCCTTCAAGAACGTGGTGATGTCCGTGGCGGACGTGCCCTCGTTCGGCTGCTGCTGGGGCTTCAACCTGGCGTCGAACTCCGACACCCTCGATACGGACGTGAGGCCGGACGGGTCAGGGCCGGGGATGCGGGTTTCTTTTTTTGTTAGATGTACTCATATTATGGTTTAAAAAACGTTTTTTTTGGGGAAAATGCCAAAATCGGGTATACCTGATCCGTTTGTGCCAAAATCAGTTACATAGTAAAACCAAGTAAAAACGCCCGCCTCGAGCGGTGTGTTCTGTCCATGAAAAGGTCCGGTTTAAAAAAAGGCGTAAAGCATAAAGCGTGCCACATGGCCTCCAAAATATGCATTGTTTTGTTTGGTTTAGGGTGTACACTATTAATAGGCTTCGTTCCTTTCGCCACGGCGGGGGCGCCAAGAGTATCTGGCGCCCCCCCCCCCCGTTGACATCTGGCGCCTCCCCCCCCGTTGACATCTGGCGCCCCCCCCCCCCCGTTGACAGCTTTAAATCCTCTAGACCGTCCTCGCGGAACCGCCTGCTTGGCACGAAATTAGCTTGTCCTACCAAACCTGAGACCACCTCGACGCGGGGTGGTGCAGACAAAGACCATGGTGCTGTATCGACTGCTGTGGCCATAGAAAACAACACACAGAGTGTGTGTGTGTTCTTCACATTAAACCGTTCTTTCTACCCGTCGGCATCCAGCACAACCAGTGTCCGTTCCGATTCCACATCACAACAACTGCAACGCACACCCTTAAGAAGAAGAAGTGAAACTAGCGTACGCATATGTGTGAATACGTATTTTTACGGAAGACGTACGAGTACAGAGTTATACGCCAATACTGAAGAATTTCAACCGAGGGAGGGCAGACGCATATACGGAGAGAAAAAACGGTGAACGTATGGCTTCTCTGAGTGGTTCAAAGTTGGCCAAAAACCAGTTGAAAGCTAGACAGAGTAGAAAAAAACAGGTTTAATTTGGCATTTTCGAGCCAAAATCAGCTACAATGCCAGCTTGCTCGCGTGTGTTTTGTACTTGTTTTTAGACTGTACCTGGTAACTGATTTTGGCCGAAAAGTGGCCAGGTATACCTGATTTTGGCAAAAATAAAATAAAATATACCAGTCGTACGTAGTGATTTCCATTTTTCCAACATTTTTTCATTGTTCCATTTCGTCTCCCCGATTTAAACAATAGTAATTAAATATTCATATTTTTTAAATCGCCTCCCCGAATTAAATAAAATAAAATAAAGGGCGACTAACGGAACAAGGCCCGCACCATTTTTTGATCACTTTTTTCATTAATTTACTGCTTCAATTAGCATTTTCAGCATATATTACGCTTCTCTCACCTTGTCGGTGAACCCTTGAATCTGAGCCTCGCGCATCCCCTCCCCATGGTCAGTCGACATGGTGCTTGCGCTCTCCACGGCACTCCCTCCTGCAGCCACCCCCAGCCCCTTAATGGCTCGAGTGCGCTCTGCTTGCGTCTCCCCGAATTTTAAAAATAGTTTAATATAATTCAAAATAAATAAGTTCGTCTCCCCGAATTAAAAGAAAAAAACTTGAAAAAACAGAAACCGCCCCCCCCCCCCCGTCATTTTGTCTTGTCAATTATCTCCCGTTCGTTTCGTTTTTTTGAATCATGTGTTCTTTTTCAATTTCCTCTTTTTTCAATATTTCTTTTGATCAGTTTTTTTTTTTTTTTTTTCATATTTCCATGTCCCCATTTTTTCCCCTCGTTCTAGTCTTTGTTTTACCTATCCCCTCTGCTGTGTCGCCGCCGCCACCGCCTTCGCCGCGTCCTCGCCCCCCCCCGACCTTGACCTCTCGTCGGTCTCGACTTCGACGCGTAGGAGAATCGCCGGAAGGATCCGGCGGACACGGACGCGCAGATAGCGTCGAGGATCACGGGAGAGCTCCGCTTCTACGACGGCGTGAGCCACCTCGGTCTGTTCGGCGTGCCCAAGTGGCTGCGAGCGGCGGTCGAGAGCGAAGAACGCATCATGACCATCGAAAACCCCGTTTTCATGCACTAGGCTCAACTGACGAGACTTGGTGTGAACAACAATGGGATGGGAAACCGGAATGGGACACCGGGACGGGAAACCGGGACGGGAAATCGGTGACTGAAACGGAACCGAAACGGGCCAGAAACGGAACGGAATTGGACCGGAAAACCGAACGGGATCGGAACGGAAACGGGCCGGAATCGGAACGGACACGGACCGGAAACCGAACGACAACGGATCTGAACCGTATCGGGGTCGGATCGGACAATGGATCGGAAACGGATCGGGAATAGGGCAGAGACGGAGGCAGGAAGGCGGGGGTCAGGGGGGTGCGCAGGCGCGGAGGGGCGGGCGGGGGGGGGGGGGAGGGAGGCCTCATGTCATGCATGGCCGTAGTCGTGTGGCCAAAGGAGGGAAGGGGGGGGGCGAGGCTTTTAGATGGTTGATGCGATCGTTTAGGTGAGGGTTAATGTGGCTCGGCAGCAGGTTGGAACTCGTCCCGCCCGTCCGCTCACTCGCCCCTTCGCTTGTTGGTTGCCGTACCCCCCCCCCCCCCCCCTCGGCCCTTGTTTTTTTTCATCCCCGACCCCTGGGTGATGCTTGAAAAGTCGTGGGCGCGTGCGCTAGTTGGCGTGGCCGTTCACGTTACTGGTAGTAATTTTCGCGGCCCTCTGCGGCAGTAGAAGCAGTGCTAGCAGTAGGAGATGCGGTTGTTCTAGAGTAACCCCGTCCTCCCCGTTTCCCCCCCCATCCCTAAGCGAGCTACAATTGAGTACGCCCTTCCCCTCCCCCTCCTCCTGTAATTGCTTTGTTGACGAAAATGTACGCAGTGTGCACACCACAAGTCTAGCGGCCGGTTTTTGCCCTTGTCGTTTTTTTGCGGTTGCACGAGGTTTGATTGTACGAGTAGGCGTCTAGATACAGTGTATGTGACTGATTTATAATAGTATGTATATGCGGTCACAACGTACGCACGAGTATATACAAACGAGAATGTTGGTTGGGACTCAGAGCGCAACATGCGGCGAGACTCGCCTATCATACGATTCCAGCGGTCCGTAGTACCGTCCTTCGTTATATGTGGTACGTTCAACGTACCTCAGTTGCTGCCTGTTCGGTACCAGTATGTCGTATGATACTTCTCTGAACGGAGTGTAACGATTGTTTTAGAATTGACCTTGAAAATAAAAACCTTTTTACAATTCGTCCAGAGAGGCGTAATTTTTAACGTGCCTCCATCGGGAGATTAACAACTGTGTCGCTTAAGGTGGTGAACACGCTGCCACTACTATTTATATTTTCGGAAACGTTGCTTTGCTCCACGTACGGGACAGTCAGTCAACGTTGCCCCGCTTCGACGAAACCGTCATTGCGACATCTTTGTTTTGTTTGTTTTGCTTTTGTTCGCGTACCCAGTACCAGTACGTAAACTATCGTTTTTTTCGCATATTTTTTTGTTTGGGGGGGGGGCGTGGCTATAGGCGTAAGCGCGCCCGGAAGGAGGAAAATCGGTGTCTTGAAAAGAAAAGAAGAAAAAAATCACGGATGCACTGGTGGGACACCCCTCCCCTGTTGGAGATTCTAGTAGAAAGTGGGGTGAGGACGGACGTCCTCGTTAATCACCTTCTGTAACGTAAAACACATCGCCCAGAGTCCACAGAACGTGGGCCAACCTAGACAACACTCCCCTTTAGGAGATTCTAGTAGAAAGTGGGGTGAGGACGGACGTCCTCGTTAATCACCTTCTGTAACGTAAAACACATCGCCCAGAGTCCACAGAACGTGGGCCAACCTAGACAACAGGACCTTCTGCTCGTACTCGTAAAGCACCTTTCGGGACGTAAAACAATGACGAAATTTCCACAAAACGTAAGACGCGCGAATAGGCAATTCCACACCTTGCGGGATTTTTTGACGCGCCCAATAGGCGCTTATTGCGTAGAAGGTCTCTATTGACCCTTGTAGAACCGCAGTTCCGTTGTGGGGACAATCCAGTCAAATTATAAGTGATTTGTCCCCAAAACGGGACTGCGGTTTTAAAGGGTTAAGGTCTGCCTTTTGTCTACCTTGTGTTAAGAACTCGAAATGGGGGAGTCCCGTCCACCCGTGAAATCTTCAATGTTTTTTTCCGTTTTTTTTTTCGTTGCTTCGACCTGCCCGGACATCGATCGCTTGATCGAAAGCGTGCGTTCACGAATATCGCGTACGTACAGCGTACAGCAAGCAGCGGCTTTAGGCCCATTATTGTCGAGATAATATCGAGTATCGAGTGTAAAGGGATTGTTTCCCCTGATGTTCCTGTTTAAAAAAAAAAAAAAAAAAAAGGGAAAGAGGGGAAAAAAAAAATCTAAATCAAGAAATTTAACAGTAGAGGGCAAAAAAATCAGGAGCTCCTCGTATGCACTGCTGTAGATGTATTCCTCTTTTTAGCGCATAAGCTCACAGGAGTCAAATACTAAACAGGAAAGTCAGCACACGACACTCAGTTATTACCTTTTACGAGTATGGTAGCAGCGCGACACGCCATGCCGTTGGTGCTGCACTACACTTTACAATGCCGGCCATACATGGCCGTCTCCCAGTGCGATGATACTTCGTAGTACAATGCAACGCCGCGGCGGCAGGTGAAAAAATGCGGAGAATATCCTTTTTTGTTCCAAGAACTGCTTCCCGTTGTTTTTTTTGTTTCTTCTTGTTTGGCGTCTGCCCCCGCGGCGGCGGTTTCATGTTTCCTTCCGTGTGGCGGTGCGTATCGCGCGCTGTTGGTTGATCTGTTGATAGAGCATTTTTTTTTTTTTCCATCCGGTGTATTTTTTTTTTTTTGCTCATCCCATTTATTATCTTCGCCCATCTTCTTCTCTCTCTCCTTCCAACTCGTAACTC
Source organism: Nereocystis luetkeana (assembly GCA_031213475.1). Lineage (NCBI taxonomy): Eukaryota > Phaeophyceae > Laminariales > Laminariaceae > Nereocystis > Nereocystis luetkeana. Next base: position 9,074,118 of record JARUPZ010000011.1, on the reverse strand, counting down.
AGATCCGGGGTCACATAGCAGGCTCTTCTCCCCCCTCCCCGCTACGGTACTTGCCTTCATTTTTATCGCGAGAAGATTTCAGCCTTTTCTTCCGTCGTCGACTCGCGTCGAATTGTGCCTACCCACGCTGCAAGGCGCTCTCAACAATTAATTGAATCCTTTTTTTTTTATTCGGCAGAGAGTGATGGATGGATATCGAAGGAGACTCATGTTCAATACGACACCACCAATAGATGAAATATGTCTGATCGTTATTGGTATGTTCTTGGTCTGATATGACGGTACGATACGATTGGGATACTCGTGCGAACTCGGTTTCATGAGCACCAGAGTTGGGCACCGCAAATAAGCCGTCTGTCGGCTCTTCAGTCGTTTATTTTTATGAAAACCGACTGAAAGTCAATCTTCGGTTATCGGCTACGTACTGTTTTTTTTTTTTTAACGAATCGAAACCAAAACCGACACGACTTTTCCGAGAGGTTTTTCGGTCGGCTTTTTTGGAGTACTGGAATCAGGCTGAGAAGCGGCGCCACGTTCGTTCGCGTCCGTCAAGCCCGCGCTTTTTAAGGCTTGCCGCTTCCATGTAACTTTGCCGATTTTTCGACATTTATTTCGCGCTTTGGTACGACTACTACCCGGTACTCGTATGTTTGTACCAGTGTGTTGCTGTTGTTTTTTTCAAGTTTTCCGTATGATATCCAGCAACCAATACTACTACATACGGGGGGCCATAGTAAATAGGACCTATGGTACACACAAAACCTATATATTTACCCATTTATACTAACAATAGCCAGTCCTATTTACTACAGTCCCTCGTAATACCACTACTGTACCAGGTTATGAAGTATCTATTAGCAGTATCGGTGTCCGTCCGGCAGGTGTTTTTATACTCGAACCGTTAGTATGTGTATGTTCTGACCCTTCCCATGTATGTGCTATATACGAGATGACTTCTTTGGGTTTGTCTTTCGAGGAGGGGGGTGGGGGGGAAGCCGAAGACGTGCTGGGCGTGGCGATGGCACCGCGACTTTGCCTCCGTCTGACTCGTGAGTACTACAAAAAACGCGGAGCGGGTTTCAAAAGCAAACTATTCTTAACGCATTCCTGCATTCTTTCGTGCTTTGCGCACCCAGGGCGGGGCGCGGGGGGGGGGGGTTCCTCCCCCCCCTCCTCTCCTCTCCCCTCCCCTCTCCCCTCTCCGCGGCGAGGGTCCGTTTGAAAGAGGTTCCAGTAGTTTGAATGCTCGCAAGGCTCCGCTTTCCTTCGAGATTATTGTATGAAAAACACTGTATGAATGAGATGACCGTCGCCGTCGATTATCAACCAAAGTGCCTACCGGTATTTTACTATTAATATTACGGGAGACCATAGTTAATAGGACCTACGAGTATGGTATACATAAAAACCTATGTACATAACCGTTCTTACTATTATAACAATTATTGGGTCCTATTAACTATGGTCCCCCGTAATAAATGCGCGGTGGTTGTTGCGGACGTTGCTCAACATACAGTACATAGCGACCAGTCGCAAGCGCACATCGCGCGGCGGCCACCGAGGTCGGCTTGGCGAGATATCGACCCGATCTGACGCGAGTTCTCATGGCGCCAAGCGAGTTGTCTATGGGTGCGAGTGCAAGCGTAAGCAAGCGCAAGCGCAAGCGCAAAACCTTACTTTCTTCTACCAGGTGTAGTGCAGTACCTGCTACCGGAAGTGGTTTCTCCTGTCGGGCCTGCAGCATGATGGCAAAAAAACGCAATTCGAATTCAACAAGCAGTGCAGTGTAAAAAGATGAAAAGTGGTTGCGCTCTTCAGCCCCTGTTACAGGAAGCTACGTACGTGTGTGTGTGTGTTCCTCACATTAAACCGTTCTTTCTACCCGTCGACATCCAGCACAACCAGTGTCCGTGCCGATTCTTCAATCCTAGAAGAGATACAAGTTCTGTGGTCACAAAGCTACGCCACAGAGATACTACGTTGCCACGTGTGCAGTGTGCACTGCAGTGGACAATGCAAAGCCATGTCATCATACTAGATACGACAGTAGGCACGACATACGCAATCTATGAAATAGTGAAACGAAAAGAAACAATCAAAGAGTAAACAAAAACAAGGTAGACAAATCGAAAGAGAAAAAGAAAAAAATGAGAGCAAAATCTAGGAGAATTTAAACATTCTGTCGTGCCCCCCCCCCGCAGGCGAGGTGGCCAACACTTGAAAAAGAACGAGCTGAAGAAAAAAGGAAGAAAAATAAAATAAAATAAAATAAAACACCACTGCTTGTAAACAGAGTAAGACAAAGAACCAAGGAGAAAAGTAACAAGGAAAAATAACAAAGGGGAAATAACAGGCAGACCAAAGCCCAAAGCACTTTCCAGGTGGCGGCAGCAGCTTGTGGTACGAGTAGTATAGCCAGGTTCTCCCTGCTAATCCGCCTGGTACCTTGCTACCCAGACTGCCGTCTCCGCCCTGCGTTCGTCAACTATGCCCAGCCCCTTGGCGTCAGACAATACGGAACGAGCAGAGCAGGTTCGTCTTCCAACCACGCCACACGGCTCCTTCAGTACGGCTTATCAATCAGAAAAGGAAGAGGAAGAGATAAAAATAATATGAAAATCACGGAGAGTCAGCGCAAGAAAGAAAAAAAACAACAACAAGAAGAGAAGACAAGGGAAGACCACGTTCAAACCAGCTGCACCAGTTGGTAGCACTAGTAGTATGGTCATGTTCTACTTCCTAGTCGACTTGGTGCCTTGCTACCCTGTCTGCCATCTCCTTCCTACTTTCGTCTACCGCCGTTTCCCTTCTACCTCTCCTGTCCCCCCCCCTTTCCGCATTCCCTCGGTCGGGCTTTCTGCCACTTCTCCTGTTGTTGCCCCCTCCCCCCCCGTTCCCTTGGGCACCATCCACGGCGGATGCGCGGCGCTGCCTACTCATCTCAGCCTCAGCCTCGTGCCACCTCACCATGAACCGTTCGGCTGCTTCAAGGATCCCCCGGTACCATTTCCCCGCCTTTTTGGCTGCAGTGGACCACAACGCGGTCTCAACTCCAAACACCAAGGGGGCAACTTCCGTTGACCCTTCGGTGGCTCGGAACTCCCTAAGGTCTTCGACTATGCATCTATGCCAAGTCTTACACTGTCCGCCTGGTCTCGGGTTCTCCCCACCAGTTATCGTCCCGAACATTACCCGACTGGGTAATCGCTCCTTGCTTTGCCGTGCCACGCCCCCCGCAAAGAAGAGCCGCCGTTTACGAATGGTCGTTTCGATGCTCTCGCAACGTGTCATCTTGAGGGCCTTCGCGTACGAGAGGGTGGCATGGTCAGTATGAAGTCGGCGCTGGAAGCCAATGACTCGCAGCAGGCCTTGGTGGTGAGCCGTTCGAAGCTTGGCAAAGTGTTCCGCTCTGAGGGTCCACGTCACACACCCGTACAGCAGGGTCTCAATTACCTCGGCCTTCAGCATTCGGACTTTAAGGCTAAGGGGGGCGGTCGTCCTATCATACAACTCCGGGCCGGACCGTTTGAGGCATGCTCGCATCAGGCGGATCCGTCGGTCGATTTCGAGCGAGAGCGCAGCGTTTTCGTGGATAACGCCGCCTAGGTATAAGAACTGGGTCGTCTGCTTATACCTCTGACCTGCCGCTTCGATGACGAGCGGTGGTGCGAGGGTTGTCCGGTCTGGTGTTTGTAGGACCATTGTCTCAGTCTTCTTTTCCGACACCGTGAGGCCTGCTGCTTCGAAGACAGTATCCTTTCTTTGTTGATGAGAAATGCCTGAAAGTTTTTTATTGACAGGAGGATTATTCGTCTACCCTCATGGGTGATTTTTATGCCCCCCGTCGCTGATACGGATCCTATTTCTTCAACAACGAAGAAGGTGCGACTGGCCGAGACGACGACTTGACGAGTATTATCGGCGTCAAGTCGTCGTTCGTATAATACGATACACTTTTTTTTTCACAACATATTCTAGAGGCAAATTATGGAAACCCGCCCTCTTTCTCTTTTTGTTTCCTTGCCCCCCCCCGCCGTCGTTGCTGTGCCGGTATCTTCCTCTCCTTCGTGTTGCCTTGTCCGTGCAGCAGGTTTCTTTTCCTCTTGAACGCGTATGTGTATCTTCTATTAATAGCACCCTTTTGATCTCCTTGCGTCATTCGTACATCCTTTTTCATTTCAAAGTGGTTTATTCTGTTTCTGTTTTTGTTTCTGGTCTAGCTTGTGTTGTTGCGTTCTCGTACCCGGTACGTTGGCATTTCACCTATTAATAGTTCACCCATTAACTTGCGAATATGTTTGCTTTGGATTTTTCTCTGTCTCACGGTCTGTGACCACATACAATTAGTGCATACCTAGGGTAAGAAATCTCAGGACGAGCACTGGGTGTACTGTGATGCTGTTGGGCAGAACTAACGGTGCAATGTGAAGACAACACAGAAACCAGCCCACAGCCAACGAATGAATGCTGCTCGTCGTGCATACATGATACACGCATAGAAAGCTCCACACATATACAGCACATACATGTATATACGTACATACATACATACATACAAGTAGGAAGGAGATGGCAGACAGGGTAGCAAGGCACCAAGTCGACTGACTAGGAAGTAGAACATTACCATACTACTAGTGCTACCAACTGGTGCAGCTGGTTCGAACGTGGTCTTCCCTTGTCTTCTCTTTTTGTTGTTTTTTTTTTTTTCTTTCTTTCTTGCGCTGACTCTCCGTGATTTTCATTTTATTTTTTTCTCTTCCTTTTCTGATTGATAAGCCGTACTGAAGGAGCCGTGTGGCGTGGTTGGATGACGAACCTGCTCTGCTCGTTCCGTATTGTCTGACGCCAAGGGGTTGGGCATAGTTGACGAACGCAGGGCGGAGACGGCAGTCTGGGTAGCAAGGTACCAGGCAGATTAGCAGGGAGAGAACCTGGCTATACTACTCCACAAGCTGCTGCCGCCACCTGGAAAGTGCTTTGGGCTTTGGTCTGCCTGTTATTTCCCCTTTGTTATTTTTCCTTGTTACTTTTTTCCTTGGTTCTTTGTCTTACTCTGTTTACAAGCAGTGGTGTTTTTTCTTATTTTATTTTATTTTTCTTCCTTTTTTCTCCAGCTCGTCCTTTTTCAAGTGTTGGCCACCTCGCCTGCGGGGGGGGGGCACGACAGATTGTTTCTCCTAGATTTTGCTTTCATTTTTTTCTTTTTCTCTTTCGATTTGTCTACCTTGTTTTTGTTTTCTCTTTGATTGTTTCTTTTCGTTTCACTATTTCATAGATTGCGTATGCCGTACCTACTGTCGTATCTAGTATGATGACATGGCTTTGCATTGCCCACTGCAGTTCATACTGCACACGTGGCAACGTAGTATCTCTGTGGCGTAGCTTTGTGACCACAGAACTTGTATCTCTTCTAGGATTGGAGAATCGGCACGGACACTGGTTGTGCTGGATGTCGACGGGTAGAAAGAACGGTTTAGTGTGAAGAACACACACAAATACATTTTTTTTTTTTTTTTTCTCATCCCATTCATTATCTTCGCACATCTTCTTCTCTCTCTCCTTCCAACTCGTAACTCAGATCCGGGGTCACATCGCAGGCTCTTCTACCCCCTTTCCGCTACGGTACGTGCCTTCATTTTTATCGCGAGAAGATTTCAGCCTTTTCTTCCCTCGTCGACTCGCATCGAAGATTGTTGTTGTTGTTGTTCTCACATTAACTCTCTGACGAAGGAGTCCGTGGTCACACAAAAGGTGCTGGAGCCCTAGGAAGATCCGAAAACGAAAAAAAAATCGAAAATTCGGCTGCCTCAAAATACACGAGACGAAGAAAGCGCACACGAGCTAAAACCAATGTGCAAACTGAACTAACATGGCCACTGGTATATCCTCTCAACTATAACATAGAGTACCCCCGTTCCCACCACTCACCAACTCGTGGCTGCTGACTACAGCGGAGGCTGTCTGAAGTGCTGCCTGCACCGTACGAAACGCACGGTAGTCGTGAAAACGAAAGAAGAACACACCTGCCTGCTATCTGGAGTGCTGTCAGAGTGAAGACTCGCGGATATGCAGTGAAAAAAGGAGCAATCGAACCTCACTATTAATACCACACGAATATCAACGATCGCCATCTCTTCCTGGATCGTCTGACACAAAAAGGTGCAGCACAGTTATGATACCACGTCCCTGATAATTGCGTAGGTTATTCCCCATGTCATTGAAGGGTATACAACCCGTTAAACTACAAAGACCAGTGACGACGTTAATAACAAGTACCGGTAGAAACTATTCTGCCTCGTGAAAAACAATACCAGGAAAAAACAAACTATGACCGCTCCTGTTGTGATGATGGTGTGCGCGCAGATCATGGGTCTCCATGCACCGTCTTCCTGCCGCTCTTCATGGCCGCCTCATCGCCTTGGCCCAATCCACCCGCCCCTTTGCGCGTGCACTCGTTGCCATTCCCTTCCAGTTGATTTCCTTTCTCCGTCATCCTGAAAAACAAAATGCTCCTCGCACTTGCGGTTCTGATCTGAAAAATAAAAATTCTCGCGCAGGGGGAGGTCAATCCGTCTCTTCCCCGCACGTCGACGCTCAGTCTCCCTCCTCCCTCGTCGTCGAATCCAGCCTCCTACCGGCGCAATAGACTGTGCCGTAGTGTGGCCTGTGGTGGCGCCTGCCTCCGCGTACGGACACCCCGATTGAGCATTGCTGCTCTGCCGCAGCTGCCTAAAAAAGACGCGCGAATCGTAGGTCTCCGTGCCTGACGCACCACGTACGACCCAACTCTACTGCCGCCTGAGCCTCGCGGCCACAGGCAGCAGCAAGAAGGTATCACTCCTTGAGGGTGAGTCTGGCCTTACACCCGCCAGAAAGACCTACCCCACTCGCTATAAGCCTGATAGGGCATGCCTCGCAGCATCCTTGCCGAGGCAGCGAGGGGAACGGAGGTAACGAACATAAGCACATACAGCGGAATTTCGTAATATTATGCACGGCAACACAGCTTGCTGACGTATGTATGTGAAGATATTACGTACTGAGCTATAGGGGTAAAAGATCGATCGATTACTCAGCCCAGAGCAATCTGTGAAGGTTTTACCTACTGAGCTATAGGGGTAACAGATCGATCGATTACCCAGCCCAGGGTAGATCGATTACCCAGCCCAGGGTAATCCTTATAACACTCTCCCCCCCTCTGAACGGCGGGATCTTTGGGGCGTCGGAACCGTATGCGTCCGTACGCTGACCTACCCGCTTCGTCTCATTACCTGGGGAACCAGGGAGATTATGTGTTTTTAGGGATGCACGCGCAAGCGTTTCTGTAAAAGAAACGTTCAAAATGAGGTTCGAACCCGTGACCTGGACGACGTCAAATAAATGTGAAGGTGTTACCTACTGAGCTACAGGGGTAACAAATCGATCGATTACTCAGCCCAGGGCAATTCGATTACCCAGCCCAGGGCAATTCGATTACCCAGCCCAGGGTAATCCTTACAAAAAATCCTTACAACACTCTCTCCCCCTCTGAACGGCGGGGTCTTTGGGGCGTCGGTACCGTATACGGCCGTATACGCTGACCTGCTCGCATCGTTTCAATACCTGGGGAACCAGGGAGATCAGATATGTTTTTTAGGGACGCACGCGCAGCAAGCGTTTCTACTAATATAAAATAAACTTTCGAAGTGAAAGTCGAACCTGAGTAGTCGACGACGTCAAATGTGAAGGTATCACCTACTGAGCTACAGGGGTAAAAGGTCGATCGATTACTCAGCCTATAGAGTAATCTCCTTATTATACTCGTAGCACGTATCTATAGATAGATGATGTTTGGGGAGATGGTCGGTATAATAAGGGCTTCTCGGGGGGGCAAGAAGAGTGGCACTGCTGATGGATGAAGAGGACATTGAGGAGGACCTTAAGGCCTTCGCCATCAAGTTCGAAGGGTGGCGCGAGGCCACGCAGAAGGTCGGCAGATGGTTCCAACGGGTAGAGGAAGCGGTGGAGACCTTCGTGCGGAAATGGCACGAGGTCGCAAGGGGGGGGGGAAACGGCAGAGCGACAGAGGACGATTGCAACCGCGACTCTAGCCGTTGGCGCCAATGCAAGCGCGCGGGAGGAGGGGAAGGAGGGGGGGGGGGGGGAGGGCGGGGTGGAGGGCAGGCTGTAGGCCCAACAGCCTGACTTTTGCCTTTTTATTTTCCCTTTTTTCTTCCCCTTGCCTTTTTCCTTTTGTTCCTCGTTTTTTTTTTTTTTTTTTTTTTTCCGTTTTCCTGCGTATATCCCTTTTTCGTTTTTTCTTCTCCACGTTCTTCCCTCTATCGCCTTTTTTGGTATTTTGTTTTGGTGTTGCTCGCTTCTCTCTCCTTCTTGTACTTAGTTGCGGATTCTGTATTTCGTAAGCTCGGTGCTATATATATACACACCGTCTCGCGCTGCTTGCGAGCCTGCAAGTCTGCGTATTCTCCTCCGTGTTTTGTGTATACCTGGTATAAGGTATACCGATAAGATTTGTTGGAGTTATTACAGCAATATCGACAGTAAGTACGTAAAAAATGTAATAGGGTCGATTTTAACCCGCCTTTTAGAACCGCTGTCCCGTTTTGGGGACACACTACTTGATATTTGAGTGGTTTGTCCCCAAAACGGGACTGCGGTTCTAAAGGGGTTAACGGCGAGTGTTTTTCAGTTTTTTTCGGTATTTTCCCGAAATTTGGGTATTTTCCCGAAATATTTTCGGGAAAAGCCGAAAAACTTCACCCCCCCAAAATGTCGCCTCGAAGTTTTCAGGGTTTTTCAGGAAATTTAGGTACAAGGCCGTAGAGGATCGGGCAACCCCACCGCTCGAGCTGTGCCACCACTCGCGAGCGCACAGAGCTGACAGGGGTCGTTCCTAAGGTCATTCGCAAGTCAAGGCCGAACACAGAAGGCGCAATAGCTTTCTGGGTTCTTGTGGCCGAGTTTACAAGGTGACCGCACCAAGGTGGCCGACCGACTGAGCACGCACGGTGACGGCAATAGCTGAGACTTTGTCGCTTTGGGCAAGCGTTGGGCGTTGGTGCGTGACGAGTTGGTGATGGATTTCACTCCCCAAGGCACCAACAACACCTGCCTACGAGTCAGGCCGATGACTGTGGGGCCACCGCACGCATGGGTTCCGCGAGCGCAGCTGCTGTAGGGACGGTTCTGTGCCGGGTGGACGATCGTTTCCCGAGCCAACTGAGGCACTACTTACTCGATAAGATTCAACCCTCGCTGAATTTGGTGAAATGCCGAAATTCAGGAAAAAAAAGGAAATAGTACAATAATACGTGTCGTTCAGATCGACCCTTTTATTACCCGGTATTATTTTTTCCGTTTTTTTGTTTTTTTCCCCCGTTTTTACTCCTGAACTACTGCAGTTATACTTCCACTCCAGAGTTACAGCAGTAGTAGTATAGTTGTATTTCAGCCTCCTGTCCTGTGACCGCGGACTGCATTGTGGGGCTATGAACAACAACGAACGGCAACAACAACACCGGTAGCTGTTTGCTGCTATTAATAGTAGCGCTGTCTGCGGCACCGACTGGTGTGATGTCGTCGAGTAATGTATGTATGCCAGAGTTACACTCACCACACTCACTTACTCACTCGTATACTAGTAGTCGATGGTGTATAGAGAGACTCGCGTTGGGTCTACTGATCGGTGTATTATGACACCAGGGATGCTGTTGTTGCTATCATCTTCCCGACACATCCCAGCAAACAAACCGGTACCACGAGTACTACTCGTATAGAGTGCTGCTACTACTACGGCGGTACTATATCTGGTACGTGCCTGGTATGGGATATTGAGATACAAGGGTTACCGTACCTGGTACGAGCCAGTATTTTCTACGGGTACCTTTTTCACTTGTCACAGTTGTACTTTGCTCCAGCTCTGTACTCCATAACAATTCGTAGCCACAACTGCAACACCATTGTCCGTTACCGCTACTATTATAGACAAATACTACTATTAATACCGTGCTTGCACGTTACCAAAAGCAGTACTTTTCACTTGCTTTCATTGTGAGAAATATATTGCTCGCGGCTCTCGGCTCCTGTCTTGGCAACTCAATGCTTTATCCTCGTATTATTTACTACCAAGGTATTAAAATAATACCTGGTAGCTCGTGCGGTCGTAGAACGTCGAAACTCGAAACTCACGTAATTTTCTACGATCAATTGAAGATTGAAACCGTCATTTTCGAGATCTGGACACACAACCCCAAGCTTGCATGTCGTTCACGATCACACAAACCAAGTCACGAGTCACGACGCTGTCTGCATCTCTGCCCTTGCCTGCAAGCAATCATCCTGCCTACCACGAAGGATTCGAAGCGGCCTCGCAGTTTGGCGGGCACGCAGGCAGCCCGAAAGCTCGAGCGAAAACACAGGTGAGCTGAAAAGACGTCCTACCGAAAAGAGTATGTTCACCTTGTTTTCACAGCATACACAGCAGCAGCAGCAGTGGCAAGTCAGCGGCAGTAGGAGCAGTATACAGCAGTAGCAGTATAATCAGTCAGTAAAATGATGAACATTTTTATGCACCCATCTAAGTTGAACGCGCAATCCCCTTTGCTTTTATCATGTCCTCGGCGGAGTACGTATCTGCAGCTGTGTGGTTGCGTGCTTCTTCGCAGCAGCTCCCGTGGTGAGCTGCCGCCCTTAGAAATCCAACCTGGTACATGAATCCACACCCTCCATTTCTTTAGTGAAAAAGGGAAAAACCCTCCGGCATGTATGTACCAGTACGAGCGGAGGCAAGCAACGACATGCTCACGCAGCACATGTCTGCGTTGGCTGTAGATTACCGAGACAAGAAGCGTCTGAGCTAGAGCCGCCAGCACCCCACCCTCTGACTGGTGCTTCACCTGTCCATCCCAACCGCCGCTCGTAGACGAGCATCCGGTCAAGTCTCCTCTTCAAGCATGCCTGCGCCACCTGCTGCGTTCATCGTGTATTATACTCTTGACGTGTGCTCTCGATTCACGTATTATTGTTGTTCGTAGTGCTGTACCAGGTATATATACATGTATATACCTGAAAACAGCAGTAGATCGTAATCTTGTACCGCCCCTACTGCTGTATTTACATTGTTGCACTCTGTAAATGGTACATTCCGGGAAAAATGAGACGTTTGCTCTGGTTGTAGCGCTTGTGAGTGGACCCACACGCGCCCTCCTCCCCTTTCCTGTTCCTCCCGCTTGCAACGCTACCTTGCAGACGATCCGCTTCCGATATTTGGATCACCATCCGGCGAACCAACCACCCAGCCACAAAACCACCCCACCAAAGCAGCCAGCTTGCTTATAGCTAAATATACAGCAAAAGCCGTGGGGTTTTTTTTTTCGGTGACGCGGGAGCGATCATGACTGGAGCGCCCCCTCGGCTGGCGCGCACGGCGCCCGGAGGAGGAGGAGCAGGAGCTTTGGATAGAACGGCAACCACAAGATCAGCAGCAGCAAATAGGCGGGGAAGGGGTAGGGGGTGGGCGTGGCTGGCGGTATTAGCGCTTCCCTCCTGTGCCCACGGGTTCGCTGTGTTCCCTCAGGTATGGGGTTGTAACCTGGGTTATGCATGTGTGTGGTTATGTCGTCTTGCACAACTGTCTACCTGGTTGTTTTGCTGTTTAGGTTTGATGCTTCTGACTGTCTCCGGACTCGGGACTGGCGAGTTGTTGTGCGGTCATCACGTACGATTACGCACTCTCAGCAAATGGAGCAAACAGAAGTACCACTGCAGCAACAGCAGCACCTGTTTTTTCAGCATCAAAGCAGTACAGCAGTAGTAGTGTACGTAGAGACGTTGAGGGCTACAACTCAACCAGCGGGATGGCTCCATGATTTCTCTCGAAATACCAGCATCCTGGCAATGAGCCTAACCAGCTACGATACCCGTCTGCCGTACTTTTAGCCAGAGCTGAATGTATCTGTCTTGGCACATATCTTACTGCACCGGTATGAGTATGAGCATTATGAGTCATTGAGATGGAGACATGTGGGAGCATGCTGTGCCAGACACCTGGCACCTGGTACCAGGTGCCAAGGTATATGCCAACGTACATCAGACAGGAGCTGTTGTGTCAAGAGGCCGAACCTCGCCAACCTTTCTCTCTTCGCGAGTTTACCGCTACGACGTACGCTCCTGAAGACACTATATACCTGGTACCTGGCATATCAATACGTGAGCAGTACGAGTATCAATATACCAGGTACCTGGTACTAATTCATACCAGGTACTCCCAGACATTATACTTGAAATATCGAGTACTCATACTGAGTATTGGAATATGTACTGGCGACCTAAATACTGGGAGTACTGCGAGTGTGACCATTACTGAAGGCCCGAATACTGCGAGTGCTTGGAGTATGAGCAATACAGAACCCCGAGTACAGTTAGCAGTAGAGCCCACAGCAGTATCGAACCCCGGAATACTGCCAGAGGTACTCCAGTTGCGCCCACCAGTTGCGCCCACCGAAAGTAATTTGACCCAACTCCCACTGGTGGGACCATCTATGAGTGTTTTCTGCAAAAAAACGGGCGTGCTATTATCAACACACTGCGCAGATGGTCGAAGTATTACACTCCAAATACGTAAACTGGGCACATTTGAGAGTATTTTTATACAGGAGTACTATTCATATTAATAGCAGTACTCCCAGTACCAACGGGCGAAATACTGCCAATATTTGCAGTAGATACCCCGCAGTAAAGAACCCCGAAATACTTGAGTACAAGGAGTATCCACGGCAGTAACCAACCCAGAAGTTCTGCGAGTCCGGAGGTATCCACAGCAGCACGTGTGCATAACCTTGAAATGCTGCGAGTACTCGCCGAAAATGCTTCACATCTGATGTGCAGGTATTGTACGTATTGAGCCTCGACTATTATAACTGCTGTGGTGGAAAAATAACCTAAAACATGCGTTTTTTTTTCAACCTCCCAGCCCCCCTCCCCCGTCACCATCCGGGGGGAGGGGGGTGATTGGCCTCTCTATGCTGCCTCGCTTCGCTCGAACCTAGTATACTGATGTAATTCAGTGTACTGGCTGCGTTAGCTGTCAGTATAATCTCTACTGACTGAGGCTACCGGTGCGCAGCCCTTCGTACCAACTGCCATACTTGTACATCCCTTGTATGTACCAAAACATTTTGGTGCTCGCGAATCATGGTTGGCGGCTTGCTAATAAAAGTCTATGGAAAAGCTCGCGTACATAGCGACCGTCCGGCCACTACGAGTTCGTACAACTACAGCTAGTATTGTTAATATTAATAGTCGTACAGTAGTAGTTATCTCTACACCCGCTACTTTAGTCATGAGCGGTTGCATGGTTGAATCGTCACGTTGAATTTTCAACAAAATCGGTGTACCTGGTAGTGGGTTTGGCCAAGGAAACGCCCGCAAATAAACGCGGACAACTCTACGGGCGGAACCGCACTTGAAGTCATACCTGGTATGGAATAGGTCTGCACATCTATACCCGGTTCTTCCCATGCCAATGGAACCAGGAGTGAAACTGAACTTGCTGTGTGGTACCTGGTATCACCTCAGTTAGCGCTGAGCGTGTTGGGTAAAGGGTGGTAGCGGTCAGTCATGGTTTCTTCGTCTCATTTGGGTTTTCAAGGCCTCAGCCAGGACATCGTTTGAGGCATCGCTGTAGTTTTGCCTCAGTACCACTATTATTAATGATAGTGCTGTACTCTGGTCTCGACATGTAATACGTACGTCGTACGTGAGGGTATGTGATTGGTCGGTCACGGTGTCCACGCCAACGGAACCAGGAGTAAAACTGACATTGCTTTTGTTGCGAAACCAACTGGTTGAATCCTCTTGGGTGACATCAAGGGGAAAACGGAAAAAGTGCAGACCTCGGACAAATCATCGACTCCTACCTGCACTATTGTAATAGACTGTCTTCAAGGAGTTCTTTCGGGCAAAGAGAGCTTCCTGATTTGTATGATCAAGATTTTGTCGCCGGGTGGGAGCCGTATACCCTGCATGACCTAAGATTCGATTCCTGGGTTGGATATGTAGTGTACAGATCCCGCATCACGCCTCGTGACGCAGGATAGGTCCTACGTAGAAGAGCTACAGTAGATACATCATGATCTGTCCGATGTGTGAACAAAAATGTTGATCTATGGACTAGAGAATTATATCACCATCGGACACGCGAAGGAGCCCGGGTTGCTGAGGATATTTTTTGGGACGTACCTGAAGCCTCGACGATGCTCACACTTCTAAAAGCCAATTATCCGTCATAATGCCTGCGAATGTGTGTAATATGCCATCCTCTACCCGCTACAACCTGTAGCCGTCTTTGCTGGTACGACCCAAACGAACACCCTCCCGGGCTCTTGTCCACAGCGTGTAAGACCAGAGGTACTATGATCTGTTTTCGTCTTTTGCGCTATTTTGCCTTTTCTACTATTTTCCCGGTATCATAGCCAGCAACGCACAAGCCAATAGACGGACAGGGCCATTGGCACTTGCACTTATGTTCGCTTGAAATCAATTGTCCGAACCTTTGTGATATGAACCGAGCTACGAGTGTAACGTGGTGCTTCGAGCTTTTCTATTTCTAACAGTTGGCTCTATGTTCCTATACGTGGTATATGCCCTTGGTATATGTCCAAGAGCAGGTTCATATTGATAGTGTACCAGTATGAATAGTACCAGGTATCATATTATCATATTGTCATGTTACGCGGGGCGAGAATAATCGGAACCCACGATGGCCCCAAAAAACATACGTACATCGCTCTGTTTTTATCAATCTATTTGGCTGTTTGGTTCTGCTTCCTATTGCCCGTATATTGCCCGTACTACTGTTGTACCTGGTAGTCGATACCGATACAGAGTACCACGCATACTTTGGAGGCTGTCTTGCGACCACGGACTACTGTAGATGGCGGCGATGAGATCATAGGATAACCAACAACGACAAACTAAGACGCTGGATTAATCTGTATTAACACTTCAACTATTAGTAATAACTAGTCGGCGGCTTAATTTTAGCCAGCCAACTGTGAACCCCTTGCCGACTTATCACTAGTCGGTGACTCATATTAATAGTAAGCCAACTGTTCTACCTTGCCAACTATTAGTAGTATCTATTATTAATAAATGATCTGCGACTTATCCAAAGTCACCCAATTTGCGATACCTAGCCAACTAACAACTAGTCGGCGAGTGTATCCTTAGGCAGCCAACTACTGTGATACCTTACCAACTAATATCTTAGTCGGCGACTCATCGTCAGCCAACCCACAGCTCATGCTTCATTTTTTTTCATTAGTATGAGAAAATGAGGACCAGATCGACAATGCGTAAATAGAGGTCCAATCTGCAACGACCAGCACGTCCAATACCCGGGTACTATACGTGGTATTCATAGGGAACGACGTCTCCGAGGAGATTTGTTGATCCCGCAGACTGTTATTTTACCGTGATGGTAGTTGCCGCGTCTTTTTGGTAGGTTTGTTGTTCTGGCTGCAGTTCTTGTTGGTCATTCTGGTGTTGCAGTTGCTAGTGTGTTGATGTTGGTGGTATCGGTGGTGTTTTTGGTGAGGTTGGCGTTGTTGTTGATGTTGTTGGTGGTGGCTACTCATAGTGTGTTTGGTATTGGTGTTGGTGGTGTTCTTGGTGTTTTTGGTGATGTTCGGGTTGTTGTTGATGTTGGTGTTGTCGGTGTTGGTGTTGTTGGTGTTGGTGTTAGCGTGGTTGCTATTGTTGGTGTGGGGATTGGTGCTGTGGTGGGCAAGGTTGGCGTTGTTGTTGGTGCTGTTGGCGGTGGCTACTCATAGTGTGTTTCGTGTTGGTGTTGGTGTTTGTTTTTTTTTCATGTTGTTGGGGTTGCTGTTGGTGTTGGTTACAAGTCTGAACGAAATAATACGGGGCAGTTGACGCCAGCTATCTTCCAAATCAAATCGCTGAAATAACGCGAACGACGCGATCCATCTTCCAGTCCAATCGCTGTGTTAACGCGAACCACGCCAACCACGCTTAATCACGCCGCACAAAACCAAGAAGAAGACAGACACAGCTCGCAGCTCGCACACCCACAGTCACGCGACGACTGACCTTCGATCTCGACACACAATCAACCCACGGTCAACGAGCTTCGTACCGGGCAAGGCCAATGAGTGTAGATGGTGGCCTCGAAGGTATCACGGGAATCCGTGGTCTAGGGGGCGAGAGGTTGGCCGCGGCGTCCTACGCTCCTCGTCAAAACATTCAAAAAGTTATGTTTTGTGCCAACGGAGAGGAATCGAGAGTTTTTGTCGTCCGTTTTCTACACTCCAGCTGCCAAATATGTTTTTCGTAGACGCCTGGCGGACCCACGCCACATATCACCGACTGAGGTGTGAGCATTGTGACACTAGCATGGGTCAGAGCCTCTAACCAGCGCGCTTCGTTCAGAGTTCGTGACGCAGGCGTTGGGTTCGTCGATCGATGTCAAACCTGAAAAATGGTCATTTTCTTGCCATCGGAGAGAGGTCGAGATTTTTTGTCGTCTGTCTTGTACAAACCAGCGCCAAAATATGTCTTTATCAGACGCCTGGTCAGCCCACGCCACATATCACCGACCGAGGTGTGAGCTCTGACACTAGGGTGGGTCGGAGACCCTAACCAGCGCGTTCCGTTCAGTTTTCATGACGGCGTCGTTGGTTTTGTCGATCGAAGTCTGCCGAGGATTCTCCTAAAAGTTGGCTTCAGTCTCTGGAAGAGCCTGCCAGAACAGGGGTTTTGTATACATAGCGCGGCGAGCAATGAAAGTTCGCGAAAGCTGTCCCGTGACGTTTAAAATTTGCCTCGGTTTTTGGTGTTGGTGTTGTTGATGTTGGCGTTGTTGCTATTGTTTGAGGTAGTGTTGGTGGTGGTGTTGTTAGAGTTGTTAGTGATAACGTTGGTGGTGGTGGTGTCGGTTGCTAGGCGTTGGTGGTGGTGGTGATAATGGTGATTGTGCTGGATTTCCTCGAGTGCTCGCGAAAGACATTGAGCGGTGATGGGCGGGGGACGCTAGGCTGGGTGCACGAAGGGCGAGGGGGTTCCGGTGGTACGAGTAGACAGCTGGAGGGGAGCGGGGTGCAGAATGGTATGGTGACGATAGGTGTCTTTCGATCGTTAACCTAGGGCTCGTGTCGGAACACGTTTTACCGTGCGCGGAAGACCAAGCAAGCGAGGGGAGGGGAAAGGGAGGAGGCAGGAGAGAAGAGAGGAGAGGGGGGGGGGGATGGGGAGTGATAGTGGAATATTTCCTATTGCTTCTTTTTGTTCTGTAAGAACATACCTCCCCCCCCCCCTCCTTCCTTCCCTCTCCTACTACAGCCCGGCCCCCGATCTTCCAGACGCACAACGCCTCCCAGCGCACAGTTTTTTTGTGCCACGGGCGCAGGTGAACCCCCCCCCCCCCCCCCCCCCCCCCCCCCATCCCCCCTAAACAAACCAATCCCCTACTGAAAAACGCTTCCCAATGCCCCCTTATTTATGCGTATTATTTGTGCATGTGTGTGTCGCGAGGGCAGGTGGATGTCAGGGCGGCGGCGGGGGGGGGAGGGGGGCGTGGACAGGCCCTGATGAGCCGATGGAGTAGCGGGTCTTCCTGGCTGCGAGTGAGGGGGGAGGCAAGGGGGGAGGTCCGAAGCGTCTCCGAGAAGCGCGGCTCTCTCTCGGTCGTCCACATGTCCACCAGCGCGGGCACAGCGGTGAGGGTCAGGGGTCAGGGGAGGCGGTGGGGGTTGGGGTTGGGGGTGGGGGTCAGGAGTAGGGGGTGGGGGTCAGGGGTGGGGGTGGGGGTAGGGGGTTGGGGGTTGGGGTTTCCTACTCGTGACGGATGGCGTGCGAAATCGCTTCACCGTGTATTCGGGGGTTGTTTTGTTGTTGTTTTGCTTTGCTGCGTTCTTTTCAAAGCGTTTTTGTTTTTTGCACTTGTTTGTTTATTGCGGTCGCGACGTATCATGTGCGCTGCAGGATTAGGGGAGAGGAGGTGGCGAGATCTGTTAGGGTGGAAGTTTGGGTGGGGTGGAAGTTTGGGTAGGGGGTCAGGGAAGGGTGTCCATATGAGGGAGTTTGTCGAGCGTTTGAAGGCTTGCCGTGAGGATGGGGGGGGGGGCGGGGCGTGCAAATACAGTACGAGTATGCGGTTGTTGTTATCATGTTACCTCGTCGCCAAAATCAAGTCCATGGTTGCAAGCCAATCAGGCTCTAGCTGCCTGGAACGCGAAGAGGAAATTTAAGGATGGACAGTTTCCAGTATTGTCATTTTTTATTGTTCGAGTTGGATGCCATATGCGGGGCGTGAACAATGGACGAGAGCGTACAACAGTTGAACGCTGGCGGCGTCTGCGGCGGGGGGGGGTGGGTAGGGTGAGGGGAGGGGGGAGGGGTGGGGGGGGGGGGGGGGGGGGGGGGTAGGCGGCATGAGGGTTGTTGTTTGTTCTCTTGGTCGGCCATGCGACGCCGCCGCGGTCTGTAGCCGCTGTGTTTGTTTCGGCTGCGAGCTGCAAAAAAACACGCTTTAAACAGGATGCCAGGTAGGTAACAACCAACAGAGCTCTTCAGAACCCAAATAGGAGCTACCTCCTATCAATAGTACTAATAGTGTAGTGCCCAAGTACGGGTACGGTGTGTGTAAGTTGGATACGTTGGTTGACCCATCATACGCATTGTGTCGGCTTGACTCGTTCACTCCAATTGTTCACCGTCAAAATCACTCTGGTTTGGCGCAGTGCATACTTCTTTTGTTCGGGGTATTTGTTGCAAACGTGTTTTTTTCATGGAGGGTTGCGATTTGTGTGTTGTGCATGGTTGGGCGCTGGCTGTCTGGCTGTCTGGCTGTCTGGTTGGCTGGCTGTCTGGCTGTCTGGCTGGCTGTCTGGCTGGCTACGACGTTGACGTGATGTGATGTGATGTGATGTGATGTTGATACATTGTGATGTGATGTGATGTGATATACTGTGATGTGATGTGGTATGTATGATGTGATGTGGGTGTGATATGGAATGGTGTAGTGTGATATGGTATGGTATGGTACGGCATGGTATGGTGTGATACGATATGACATCCTGTGATTCGATATGCTTTTGCAGGACGTGATATGACCTCATGTTATATTTTATTATATGGTGCGATACGACGATATACCAGGTACCAGAAAATATCATTTAGTAGTAAATTATAACCTACACTACTTTTGAATGTTGTATGATTGGGCGTGGCATGATATGACTACCATATCACACGGGTGGTAAGATAACCCCCCCCCCCCTTCTCCCCCTGGGACGAATTTCAGATACAACTTTCTCCAAAACTACAGTATTAATAGCAGGGCAACTATACCGGGGGGGCACAGTAAAGAGGACCAAATACTGCTAGTGAACATAGGTAAATATATACCTGGTACAGTTTTTTTTTAGGTCCTCTACCTACTCTAAGTCCCCCGGAATAGCGGGGCACACCCAACTGAAGAGGAGGCGTTTTGGTTTAGAAAGCTCCCGTGGAGATGTTTCCTTAGATGCGTCGCTCCGCGTTTGCACCTTCGAGTTTGAAAGAGGAACACTCACCGTGGAATTTCGTCCCAGGGGGTGTGATATCGTATCACCCGGTGCGATAAGGTATGCGTGATACCCGGGGTGTGATGGCGACCTTTCGAATTGATGGGATGCGATGGCGCGACGGGATGGATGTGACGTGACGCAGGCGGTGGACAACTCGAAGCCTTTGACGGAGGGCGATCTGGACAAGTTGGAGCTGACCAGGGGGCCGGCAGAGAACCAGCGACGCAAGATGGTGCTGAACCAGGTGAGGAGATGTGGCTGTGAACGCCTGGTGTGCTCCCAACAGAAGTGTTGGACCAGATGCATGCGGCGAGTATATAACGTGGTTATTGAACCACATGAAGGGTAAATGTGGTGTGGGACCGGATGAATATGGTTTAATCATGGCGTCGAAGCACGGGTGAACGTTGATTTGGTAAGATGTGTCGGCGTGGAACCACAGGTGAGGACGGAATATTGTAACCGTCAAAGCGGCCAAGTAGAAGTGGATACGCACGGTGAAGATGTGGTGTTGAGCCACAGGTGAGTGTGGAGAGTGGTACGGTGTTGAACCGCAACTAAAAGTGTGGGACAACTATTACGGGGGACCATAGTAAATAGGACCTGATATTGTTAGTAAAAATAGGTAAATATGTAGGTTTTTGTGTGTTCCATAGGTCCTATTAACTATGCCCCCCCGTTATAGGTGGGTTTTGAGTTTTGGCCCACAGGTGATGGTAAATGATGAGGATGGTGTTGTAAATGATGAGGATGGTAAACTCTACCAGGTATGGGTTTTCAAAAAACGACACGCCGATGCTACTATGGTCAATTAATGGTGTTGAACCACGTACCTTTGGTACGAGTACGTGTGTCGATCAATTTAGGATAATACTGGTGTTGTATCAGTCAATCGTTAAGAGTATGCTTTGTTGAGCCATGCGTGTAATAGGGCCATGATGAAAGGTATTACTATCGTGTCGAACGACGGTAGCGGTGATTCTGTCTGATGCAGGTCATTGTTGTGTACTGGTATGGCGGTGGTGGGGGGGGGGGGGGGGGAGGGGATGTTGTTTTTGCGAGGAAGTATGAGCAAGGCCATTCCTTTTGTGCGTAGTATTGTTATGCCGATCTGGCCTGAATCACCAGGGGCGCTTGAACGTCAATGCTGCGAAGGCAAAACGGTCCTTACATATCTCCCCTAAAAAAGGTGTAAGCAAAAAAGACACCTCGATTGTGAGACCGTTTTTTTTTTTTTCCCGTCGAAACTCATATTTTGCGAGCTGCGGGTGAGAATCCGTCCGCAGGTTATAGGGGTGTGTTAACACGGGTCCTGTGACCCCCCCCCCGGTGATAGTAGCAGGACCTATTTTTCTATTTTTCCTGGCCTGTTGTGGTTCGTTTTGTGCTCTTTTTGTTTTGTTCGCCTTCCGTGATTGTGTCTTGCTTTGGTGTCCAAGTCGTGACAGCTTTTCCCGCACTTAATACGTAGCAGCATGCAGTAATTGCCTGTAGACGTCGTGCAATTGCCGCCGCCGCCGCCGAGCACTTTTGATGCTGGATATGCATTCTAGATGTGCATTCTGGATGTACATTATGGATGTTCATTCTCGTCTTTTTTGCGTTCTGGATGTGCATTCTGTATCTGCATGCTAGATGTGCACTTTGAATGTGAAATACAACAGAGCAGTACACGATCTTGATCCATGTTCTGTCAGGGTGATATGATACGATGCTCGTATGTACAGCGACGTGACGGCCACATTTTGTGTGCCGCAGAGTACTCCAATTACACGTCTTCTTGAAACGTAGCGTATGCGTCATTTATTCATGTTGTGTCTCGTGTGTGTGCGTTCCTGTGCGTGCGTGTGTGTGTTTGTAGGGGTCCGAGGAACCTGACGGAGGCCTTCCCTTTTCTGTGCCTGTTTTTTCGAAAATAAAAGCCCTCCTGTCTTTTCCTCTTTTGCAACACCCGTCAATCCTTGATACTGACCAGGCGTACCAAGAGTGTGAACGAATCACCGGCATTTTCGCCAAGACCTTCTACCTCGGGACCAAGTTCATGTCTCCCGTCGCACGCAAGGTGAGACCTTTAGCCCCTCCCCTCCGCTCCCCTCCCCTCCCCTCTCCTCCCCTCCCCTCCCGTCCCCTCCATGCTCCACGACGTGAGCGTTCTGTCCTGCGTTGGGCGAGATGGCTGACGAGCGGGCAGGGCATGTGTGGCCCGGGTAAAAATGTTCGCCTGGTGTTTCATGCACGGTAGTGCATACTTCGTGTACCAAGTCCCGGTGGATACACGTATGACTGCTGTATCGTGGTGTATAATCCCCGCGAAGGATAGCGATGACCGACGCCCGTTATTTTCTGTTTGGTGCTGCTGTTGTCGATTCTCTTTTGTTACTGGTACAAGCCTGGACGGATAATTTCAAGGAACCGTGTAGACAATCTTGTGGAGGCCAAACGGTTCTTGCACTTCCGCCCAGAATGGTACGTAATTCTCGTACGTACGTACATATATATACGAAGTATCACGTTTCGTCTGTGCGTGTGTGTGTTTTTTTTTGTTTTGTTTTGTTCCGTGCTATTCGTTTTTGTTCTGTTTTATTCTGTTTTGTTTTGTTTTGTTTTGTTCTGTTTTGTTTTGTTCTGTTCTGTTCTGTTCTTTTCTGTTCTGTCCGCTTTTATTTTCGGTACCAGGTATGTTTTTCATTTTGTTTCGTTTTGTTTCCATTCATGTGCGTGTCTTGTGCGTGTATGCGTGCATTTTTCTGTGTGCTGGCCTCTTGCCTCTCTTTCCAGGCGGTGTGGGCTATTTACGTCTGGTGCCGGCGGACGGACGACATCGTCGACGGCCCGAGGGCCTTGGTGCGGGGCAAAAAAAGCATGCAGCAGGATTTACAAGATGTGAGGCGTTCACCAGTCGGGGTGGGAGGGAGGAGGTGGAGTGGCGGAAGGGAGGGGGGGGGGGGGGGGGGCTGGGGTAGTGGTGGTGGTGGTGGTGGTGGCGGCGGCGGAGGGGGGGGGGGGAGGGGTGTACTCATTATCATGCATGGCCGTAGTCGTGTGAGGGGGGTGTGTGCAGGGGTTGTTTCGAGAGGCGAGCGTTTTTTTTGTCGACCTTTGTTCCGCCGAGCTCAGGGGGTACAAGGGCGGAGTGGTGTTTTTTCGCCGTGTTTTTTCCCGATGGAAAGCACCCAGCACGCAAAATCATGCCGTGGAATGAACCTCCGCGGCCACGTTTCTCCGGCTGCTTCACTCTCGACTGCGATAATCGGAATGGAAAATGGGGCATATGCAGGTTGTGGGGTTGGGTTGGAATACGGGGGAAATGAGATTGGGGGGGGGGGGGGGGGGGGGGGGGGGAAGGGGTGCGAGCGTTATGTTGTGTAGATATGCGTATATAGAGTAACGCATAGATGTGCTTGACTTTTCTACTGACAGTTCGTCCGCCTTAAGGCGTCAAGGCCTGCTAAAATCTCAGAGGGGGTGGGGGGTGGGGGGGGGGGGGGGGGGTTGTACTTATGTGCACACGCTCGCAGCCGGGGTGGGGGGGGGAGGGGAGGGGGTGGGGGGGAGGAGTTCGTATTGATGTGTTTTGCCCTCTTTCCGTTCATTTTCTTCATTTTCCCGCGTGTGACGTTTATGTCCCCTTGTGCCTTGTGTTGGTTCGTCACTTGTTCCGTGGTTTACGTACGTACAGTAAGCACCTCGTAGTTTTTTTTTCTTCTTTTGAAGTCGTGTCTCTCCGCTGCTGACAGCTCTCGGACGATTTGGCCGCTCGATCGGAGCGTTCGATTTAAGTGTT